>JAODOY010010377.1:0-11889 GCA_025399855.1 Forbesichthys papilliferus | reverse complement strand
TTGACCTTTAGCTTGTCCTGTAGCATGTTGAACTTTAGCTTGTCTATACTGTAGCATGTTGACCTTTAGCTTGTCATGTAGGATATTGACCTTTAGCTTGTCCTGTAGCATGTTGAACTTTAGCTTGTCCTGTAGCATGTTGGATTTTAGCTTGTCTATACTGTAGAATGTTAACCTTTATCTTGTCATGTAGCATGTTGACCTTTAGCTTGTCATGTAGCATGTTGATATTTAGCTTGTCATGTAGCATGTTGGCCTTTAGCTTGTCTATACTGTAGCATGTTGACCTTTAGCTTGTCATGTAGTATGCTGATCTTTAGCTTGTCATGTAGCATGTTGACGTTTAGCTTGTCATGTAGCATGTTGACCTTTAGCTTGTCTAAATTGTAGCATGTTGACCTTTATTTAGCTTGTCATGTAACATGTTGATATTTAGCTTGTCATGTAGCATGTTGACCTTTAGCTTGTCTATACTGTAGCATGTTTACCTTTAGCTTGTCCATTCTGTAGCATGTTGACCTTTAGCTTGTGATGTAGTATGTTGACCTTTAGCTTGTCCTGTAGCATGTTGACCGTTATCTTGTCCATCCTGTACTATGTCGATTTTTAGCTTGTCTATACTGTAGCATCTTGACCTTTAGCTTGCAAAATACAAGGAGATATTTGTTGAATCTGCCATTTCATGTTTTAGTTTAGCATTTAACTTGCAATGATGGACTATACCTTTAAATTAAGCTTGCGTGCATGTGTGTGCTTGACAGTCCGTGTGGCAGAGAGTGAGCGTATATGTGTGTGTGTGCGTGCGTGTGTGCACGCTGTGTGTATGTTTTTATTAAAATCCCATAGGAGATCTGCAGTGACAATGATGTCATCAGAATGCGACACAGTTCCTTTTTCTCATCCATTCACTTGGTCTCATCTGGTCTCACTATAAAGGTTCTGACTCCTCACGACAACAGTAGGTGACCATTTGACCTCCTTTTGCAGACATGTCCTATTTTTGTGGCCTTAAAGCAGGTATTTCTAAATCGCCAAAAATGATTTCAGTTTGTGTGAATTTTTGCATAGAACTGGGTTTCGCTGACTAACAAATTCTGATTACGGACAGTGAGAGGCAGCACTGTGCTGTTTTGGCGCCCAGTCTGCCTTAATTAATAGAACAACAAATGCACACACTTCACGAGACAGATCTCTAGGTAGTAGGCGTCAAGTAAAAGTGGATTGAAACATTTCAGTGTTTTCCTCTGATCCGTGGGACAATAGAGGTACAGCATTGCACACATAGAATAGAGTTTACACTCGTTACCGCATGTTGTCATCAAAGGCTTTCATTGATTCCAAGACTACTAAAACATACGGGATTGTTAATGACAGCACAGCATTCAGTCAACATAGCGCTGGGGAAGCAGTAGAAGTTTATATAATGATGGAATCAACCACATTGTTGTGAAATGGCCAAAGTTGAAAGAATAAGGAATAAGATTATCATGACTATAATGCCGCTACTCATTCGCGTCGAAAGGAGCAAGTTAAGGCGGTACTAATTATGATGCCCCCTTGGCGCCTCCCTTGGGAGGTGTTCCAGTCACGTCCAGCTGGGAGGAGGCCTCGTGGAAGACCCAGGACTAGGTGGAGAGATTACATCTCCACACTGGCCTGGGAACGCCTCGGGATTCCCCAGTCAGAGCTGAACAATGTGGCTCGGGAAAGAGAAGTTAGGTGTCCCCTGCTGGAGCTATTGTCCCCCGCAATCCGACTCCAGATAAGCGGATGAGGATGGATGAATGACTATAATGGCTATGAAAGCAAATGGTATATTGTCTTGAGACTAGGCTTATATGTTAATGTATTGAAGGTGTTCAGTCAATCTGGAGAAAGATTGTTGATTTAAACTTGATCAAAACAAAAACATTTCCATTCAATGCCATAAGCACTGAATAGAAGCTTAAGTGCTCCATAAGCAACTCTGCCCCACACATTGAAATGCATTGCCAAGGCTAGAATAGTGCTGTGTGGTGCGGAATGCACCACTTTGTAGGAAAACCTTACAGTGCGATTACAGCGCGGACACAGAAGGAACAGTGAGTAGATGCTGAATTTGACAAGTGTATTCGCTTACATTGAAGTTTAATTTGCTATTTTATCCCCATATCATCACTGTCCACCCACGGTGGGTACCGATGGGTAGGCCTACCTTGTCAGCTCCGATGCCAATCTGACCAGTGTCCTCTCTTTTGAAAACCAATATGGTCACCCTAGTCAACAGTAGCTTGGCATCGTAAAGATAAAGGTGTTTCTTATAAAGGTAACCCAGGGTCTACATGGTGTTTATCACACTCACATTGAAGACCCTGGCTTGATCAAGATAAGGCAGTGAGATGTTTACATGAGCTGCACTGCATTCACACCACTGGTCCAGCGGTCCAGTATAAAGGGATGGTGGCTCGCTCATGAGCGCTGAGCACAGCAGATGGCATTAACTGGATGACGTGAGGTATTATACTTTAGATAGGCAACCCCATGCCAGCACAAGAAGCTTGTTTGTAAGCGAGCAAGGTCCTCATTTCCTTCATAAAAGATCGTTTTTTGCATTAGCTAATGAAATGTGAGGAGGGCTTGAAAAATGACCAGCTTTAAGTCTATTACATCTTAAATAGGCTTTCAGAAAATTAATGTGAAAAATCTGTCCAGTGAAAAGTCACAGCAAGGTGAACAATATTATGTTCAGTATCATATGATTTAGAGAGATGGTGTGCAGTAGCTGCAGAAAGTCCAGAATGAAGCTCTTAACATTAATAACATAATAGCACCATAATGCATGTCCCAAGCTTAAAATGTTATAATGGAAATCAGTAATTGGTCCTGATGTTTCACAGTATCACACACATTCAATGACCTGTCTCTGTCTCATGGGAGCTGAGTAGCAACCTAAACCTTTACCACAGTATATTGCTTGTGTTAAATGAATACCTGCTCTCAGATGGTGCATGTTTAACCAGCACAGGTGCCATTACTGGTCGTTCACAGTCCTGCTACACAAATGTGAAGAAGTTGTTCTGTTGAAAACAGTGTGGAAACATTCTCTTTACTCCAAATGTATTGTATTAATTTCTGCCTCATTCACTAATGAAAGGAAATACATAGACGTCTCCTGGTGACATGACACAGGACGATCTAGCCAGAGAACACTTCAACACTTTAAGTTTGCCGATTGCACAATAGGGCTCCATAACACGGAACGTCCTGATTGTGTTTTGAAGTCCAAAGAAGAGCAGAGAGAGCCGCTGTTCTGAGATTTCCACCAAAACAACATTCTCACAACTTTGGTTTCAGCCTCAAGGAGAGCCTTTACGTTTCCACAGTGGGAATGGGCATTTCCGTTTCCACAGAACCTTATGTTTCACTGCCGCAATGTTCCTGAGCTTATTACCAGAGATTCCTGTAAATATGTTGTAATCTCTTTGAGCTATAGGTTGAGTATAGACATATTATAAATCACAATGATTATGATGCACATCACGCGTTATTCATTGTTTTGTTAAAATTGATTCTGAGTGCATCTATTTACAGTTAAATCTGTCTCTTTGGATGAGATTTACATAAACAATTAATTAACAGACATCATAGTAATTTCAATGTTATTACAAAGTATATATATATATATCAAAGTAATTACCAATGTTTTTTGGTAATACATTGAAACCCACCATCAGGTCAACCGTGCTGAAGAGGTGAACACTGATTGGGAATGTGGCTTTGCACACATCTTCACCTTCTCTGGGACAGCAGAGGACAGTAAAAGATTCCTACATTTATGAGGGAAGCAATGCATGTCAAGAAGATATTTATTCCAGGGATGATTGAAATACTCTCAAAATGGGATTTCTAATGGAGCTTTCCAGGCCACTGTGATCAATAGAAGAGCTGTCAGCTTCTGTCTGTCTCAGGGATGCCACAGAGCACACCACATCCCTTCATAGGCGTCCTTGGGATTTAAATATCCATATTTATAGTGTTGAGAGAAATGCCTTCATGCAAACTCACTTCGGGGTCAATATCTGATATTTTCATTATTTAGTTTATTTAGGTTTCAAGACTTCTGCTGTTTCAGTACCGGCTGTGCGGAGGAAACTCCCCTTGCTCTTGAGAATATATAAGTTACTTCTGTGTGTATCTGTGAGATATGTGCATGTATGTATGCTGAACCTGCTCTCTGGCCACACAGTGAAAATAGTTTGCTTTTATTTCATTCATAACTCTACAGAGAGGCACTAGGTTTTAATATTGTCAATACAATTATGATGTGCTTTTATTCGGTGGGATGACTATTAGAGTTTATCTTTACATTCACACAACCATGTTATACCTGGAGAAACATTCTGCATCACAACAGTAGTCCTTACCCACTTGCTTGATTAGTGTGTATTTAGTGTGTCCTCCACCTAGAGACAAAACATTGAATAAAGAATGACCAAGGCTCTGGCTCTGGTGGGGTCATGAAGTAATGTACATCGGGGGGAGGAGGGGATTAGATACCCAAGGTGAAGCTGATCTGAACAGGCAGGTATGTCAAACTGCATCATGGGTAATCCACTCACAGCTTCTCTAAACATTAGTCTTCCTAACTGCAGCCTTGCACCTTGTGTGTGTGTGTGTGTGTGTGTGTGTATGTGTGTGTGTGTGTGTGTGCTCTGTCTCACTACACACACACACATACACACACAGAGGTGTGCACATAATAACATCGATGCCAGTGAGGCATGCATCACCTTGCTCCATACATGCTAATACATTAGCTTGTGACCACTACCTGCTGATACATTAGCTTGTGACCACTACATGTTAATACATTAGCTTGTGACCACTACACGCTAATACATTAGCTTGTGACATGCTAATACATTAGCTTGTGACCACTACATGCTAATACATTAGCTTGTGACCATGCTAATACATTACCTTGTGACCACTACATGCTAATACATTAGCTTGTGACCACTACACGCTAATACATTAGTTTGGGACCATGCTAATACATTAGCTTGTGACCACTACATGCTAATACATTAGTTTGTGACCCTGCCAATACATTAGTTTGTGACCACTACACGTCATCTCTACTGGCTGACTATTGGCTGCGTCTGTTACATTGTGTTTGCTGCCAGCTACACCAGAGGGAAGTGACTCTTGTGCTGGACGGCCACCAGTTGGACTGCAGCGGAGGGCAGCGCTGGGGTGTCCATGTTTAGACAGGCAGTCGGCCACAGCATCCAGGACGGGTAGAAGGCTGTTTTTCCACTTCCTGTTGGGTCACTTCCCTTTAGAGTCATCTGCGTTTAGATGGTGGTCAGCTCTCTGCTTGACCTGCCCTGCCATCTTTAAACAAGCAAACAAAGTGTCTGTTCTCCTTAAATACGCCTGAAGGATTTGTAATTAAGCTCCCACTACATTTCAAGAGTAAACAGTCTTTCCCTCAGGCTCTGAGAGAACAAAGTAAAGTGTTTAACACATTTTCTGCTTGATAAAACCTTGTTCAATATCCCCATCTGTGGCCTGCAGACATGGCAGATCCTCGTCATGTTCTAGAGGGGAGCATCCCAGGTGTGGCACGGCCCTAAGAACGCACGCTCTTCACTTAATCTGTGGTTGGCGAGCGCATGGCGGAGCATGAACATTTATTGTAACATGCTGTAATGAGTGTGCGCCCCGTGCCCCCACATAATGGCTGTATGGATTAGCTGCAGGGGAATGCTTTGGTAAAGAGCAGAACTATTCCAGAGATATTGATCTGGACGTGCGCCGTGGAATTGAACTGTCAGGTGTTGCACTGGGCTCTGATATCATATTGATCCCGCGCTGCTTATCCACCAGAATAATACAACAAAACAGAATGAAACACAATGTGGTTTATTAGACGCTCCCTGAGCAGACGGAGGTCGCGGCTACGTTACGGCGGCTTATTGGAATTTTAAGCAGACATCTGATGAACTATCTCTCTTTCTCTCTTTCTCTCTCTCATGGTGTCAACCCAGCAGGTAAAACCAGAGATTTAATGTTGGCATAACAGACAAGACTAATGTTGAGGAGGTGTGTGTGAGAGAGAGACAGAGACAGAGAGAGAGAGAGAGAGAGAGAGAGGGAAAATTCCATTTTGTACTGCAACTACCACTTACATGAGAAAATAAAAAAACATTACTTTTACAGTAGAGACCTAACAACATTTTCTGTGGATGTTTCTCCCCCACAGATTCAGAAGTTTAAGTATTTGCAATTCTAAAGTCTATTTGAAGTCAAGATATGGGCAAAAATGTAATAATGGTGACCATATTGAAATAAAGGCATTTTCCATCAACTGGATATTCATAGATTTAGTAGTGTTTAGGGCATCAATACTATACAAACACAACTGAAGATAAATTACTATGTTGCAATTAGTCATAGGTCTGACCTTATGTTGCCTGGACTATTTCAGATATAAGACTTAAACACACACAATGCAACCCTCCAGACACACCCTTGTGCCCAGTCTTGTGTATGTGTGTGTGCAGTGCTTACACCAGTCCACACGTGATGTGGGGTCTCCTCTGGGAGGTAGGTCTCGTCTGAAGGGAGCCATCGCTTTGCTAGCACAGAATGTAGAGTCATCGTCTTCACCGAGGAGGTCAGGTCAAAAGAAGGCTGCTCTGGTGATGAGTCTAGTCTGAGGTCGTTACACAATGAAGAATTAACCACTGACCCCAAGCAAAACATTACCACACTGGCAGACACTATGGGTAGTGCTGGATTGAGGACAGATAGACACACAGAGAGAGAGAGAGGGGACAGAATTAGAGAAATTGCTGTGGTTTCTGCTGGTCCCTTAGTCTAAACAACACCCGCCTCCTGCCAAACTCTCTCTGTGTTCTAAAACCTGCCCCTCCATCAATCTCTCTGTTGTTCCCCACACACTCTCTCTCTCTCTCTCTCTCTCTCTCTCTCTCTCTCTCTACACGATGAACGATTAAATGATTACAACCCAGGCACAGATAACATCCCGCATTAGAAACCTAAAAGCAGCTGTTGAGAGATAAATGCTTTGCCTTATTAATTCCTGCATGGTCCGTGGCAAGAAGCAATCTCACTGCTCGTGCTGTTCTAGTCTAAACAGCAATACATCCCTGCCCTCTAACCTTATGAAGGGCAGTAACCCCTCCTAAAACCTTATGGGGGGCAGTACCCTGGCCTCTTATGGGGGGCAGTACCCTGCCCTCTAACCTTATGGGGCGCAGTACCCTGCTGTAGTGGTCAAAGCAATGTGTTGTTCATTTTAAGGTGCTGATCCTTTTATACTAACAGCAGGAATAAACAAATAATTGACTTTGTACAACAACCAAATGGTGTAGAGGCTTTAGATTTAATGAATCTTCTAATGGACCTTTGAAAAGAAGCTCCTCATTTATTACACCTTTATACCTCCATCTCCTTCCTTACCACCCTTCCAGTTAGTTGGTTTCCTAGGAGACCACTTTAATGCAGACTGCAGAGGTCTATTAGACCCCTGCACCCTGCATTGCCTTTAGTTATCATTGTCATTGTAATGCATCGCAGATCAAAGAATGCACCAAGATCCCTATATCTCATATATTGGACCCTGCAGGCCCCGAATGGCCCCAGTGGTGCAGTGGGTTTGGAGGTGTCCCTAACTCTTCCTGGTGGTCAGGTAGCTTCATGCACGGCTGCCATCACCATTGGTGTGTGTATGTGTGTGTGTGTGTGTGTGTGTGTGTGTGTGTGTGTGTGTGTGTGTGTGTGTGTGTGTGTGTGTGTGTGTGTGTGTCGTTTTGGGGAAGGTTTGTAAAGCTCTATATAAATGCAGTCCATATACCAGTATCCTCTACCCTATATATCAGCCCTAAAGTTCTTACCGGTCCCCAATGTACCGGCCCTTGTAGGCCCCACCAGCCCCTGGGCCACAGAGGCTCACACAGACCCCAAGAAGGTTCGAGGCCCTTGTAGAGTTGCTGTGCAGGTGATTTATGATGGGAAATGAAGCTTCCTCTTTCAGAGCAGTGTGGTGCTCCTCCCGGGGCAGCCTCTCGGACGGCTGCTGCCCCCCGTCCCGTCAAGCCTGGACGGCTTGGCGGCTCCAGGCTCACAGCAGGGGGCTGTGGGGCTGTGTGCGTTTGATTTCAGTCCCTGACAGCCAGATGGCGTGTATATGAAAGCAATCGGTGCAGAACCGGGAAAATACGGCAGTGGAAGCAGGCATTCCTGCTCTGCAGTGAGGTGAATTCCTTCTGGCCGAGCTGGGAACACTGTGAATAGCGCTGGTGTTTTGATTATACGCTGCTAGCTCAACAGGCCGGCCTTCACAGGCGCAGTAACACTAACCCTCCTTGTCTAATCAGCACGCTGGGCTGGAGCAGACACCACCACACCCGAAGGGTTCATTCTTCACAAGCTGGATGGAAAGGAGATCGCTGCTATGTTGGTCGGGAAGTAGCGGATCAGGTCTTCATCGCCGTTTATTTGACCTAGCTGATTAACTTAGGAACCTGACACACACACACATGCACATGTGCATACATACACACATGCACACGCACACACACACACACACGCAAGCATGCACGAACACACACACACCAGGTCCTCAGAACAAGGAGATATGCCTCCCCCCCATCTGCTGGTGCTCTGCAGGGAGGAAAGGAAGGGGGGGGGGCATCCTGACAGCACAGAGCCCATAGACAGCCTCATCACCTCCTCTCTCATCACCTCCTCTTACATCCCTGCTCCTCTCACATTATGATGTGCGATGTGGCCGTGGAGGTCAATTGGCCTAAAACATGAAAGAAAAGTAATTATTCAATTATCTCCTTTTAACAAACGAGTTGAAATAAGCATTTGATCCAGCTAAATGGCAGTGCTCACATCCATTCCATCAAGTTAACCTTTTGGCTATCATGTAATTATATGCATGCAAAGACTGTCTGAATTATTCATTACTTGAGATATAAATTCAAATGAATGTCCAGGGGCAGAATTAGGAACAATCAATTATCTGTTTCCTCAACTAAATGCCATATTTATGCCGCATTCTCTATAACTTGAAACATGCAGGCATCTAAACCGTATCTTTGAACTTTGAGCATTCATGACATAAAATTGAAATGGAACGTCTTTATTAATTACATTTATTTTGACTTCTCAGAAGTAGTCCAGTAATCTCACGTTTCAGGTAAAAATATATATTTAGACAGAAAACAAACATTATATAACGTTTGATATAGTGGAAGTAATCGTCCACTTGAATCTTTTTGTAATTCTGTATTTCCACAGCTATTCTGCTGTGCTCTAGCAGTAACGCTAGCACTGACACTAAAGCTAATGCTAGCACTGACACTAAAGCTAATGCTAGCACTGAAGCTAAGGTTAACTTTAGCGCTGAAACAAAGGCTAACAGTAGTGCTAAAGCTATCACTGTACATGCGGGCACCTCTGTGCCAATGTGCTGACGACAGTTAGCTGAGCTCATCTGGAAACTATCTGCACCTCCCCCATCCCCTTCCACAGCCTGTTCACTGATCATCTACCCCCCCCCCCCCCTCCAGGAACAGCCCTGCTCCGCATCTGAGTCTCCAAAGATAACAGTATGTACAGACAGATGGTGTGTGTGTGAGTGTGTCAATTCCTGTCTTTATTTCCACCGCCCATGTTTTTCTAGCAGGATAAACATGGCTGAAGTCAACAGAAAGGGGGCGCTACAAGACATGTAGTGTGTTTAGGTATAGGGCATGGACTCCTGTGGTTACCTGGGAGGGAGCTGCTGTGTCTACTCAGACCAGGCTAGGTTCCTACCTGTACAGCAGAGGAGCCTTGGCTGCTAGAAACACGAGAGGAACCCCACTGCATATTTATACTGTAACAATGTGTAGGGCCATGTAGTACTTGATGTTGTACTACCGTGTACAGTGCTAAACCATTCACACATTCATATATTAGTACTTATGTTAATGACATTTTATGTTGGACTCAAATCATTTGGAGGAGCAGCTGCAGTACCTGTGAGGACCTCTAAGACTCCCGGGCTTCCTGTGTGTGTACAGCATTTAGAAAACATACTTTTCCAAAGCCACTTACAAGTAGTACATTAGTCAATAGACAGGTCAGCAAACAACATTCTATTAGAATTGTTACACCAGTTGTCATCAGATACAACCATGTCAATATATCATTACCTCATCAAACTGTGTGTGTGTGTCTGCGTGCGTGCTCGTGTGTCTGTGTGCATGTGTGTGTGTGTGTGTGTGTGTCTGCGTGCGTGCGTGCTTGTGTGTGTGTGTGTGTGTGTGTGTGTGTGTGTGTGTGTGTGTGTGCGTGCGTGTGTGTGCATATGAATGTAAGGGCCATGTCAGCCATGTCAATGGAGCAACATTCAAAACTATTAATTAAAAACTGTTTCTTTCATCTAAGGAACATATCTAAAATAAGAGCCCTGGTGTCTAAAGCCGAATTTGAGATGATCATCCATGCTTTTATTTCATCTAGGTTAGATTATTGCAAAAGTTTTTTTACTTACTGAATAAGAAACAGCTTTATCGCCTCCAGGCTTTTAACACGCACTACAAAAATGGCACACATCACACCTGTTTTAGCTTCACTTCACTGGTTACCAGTGCAATTTTGAACGGATTTTAACATGTTGGTTCTTGCTTTTAGAGCCCTACAAGGGGAAGCGCCCTCTTACATCTCTGACCTGATACAGCTGTGCCCGTCCTCTCGTAGTCTTAGTCAACGGGTCAGAGATTTTTAATTGTTCCACATACACATTTTAAAACTAGAGGGACCGCTCTTTTCAAGCAGTGGCACCTAGGTTGTGGAATGCTTTGCCACCTTCCCTACGCTGCTTGGATTCGGTGGAATCTTTTAAAACAAAACTGAAAACTCTTTTATTTAAAGAGGCTTTTAGTTAGCCTGTAGGGTGGTGAGGCCGGTCCGACGTGTGTTTCTGTTTATTTGCTTTTGTTTGGTTATTTATTTGTGTCATGTGCTGTCATGTATTTACTATTGTTGTATTTTATTCTACAGTTGTGAAGCACTTTGTGATTTTTATCTGTGAAATGTGCTATATAAATAAATTCTACTTACTTACTTACAGAGACCCACAGGGACACCTAGACTCCCAGGAACACCCAGAGGCCCTCAGGGACCCCCAAAGACCCACAGAGACACCCAGAAACCCACAGGAACATCTAGAGACCCCCAGAAACAGCCGGGAACACCCACAGACCCCTAGAAACACCAAGGGACTGCCAAGGACACAGAGAGACCCACAGGAACAGCCAGGAACACCCACAGGACCCCAGGGACACCCAGAGACACCCAGGTAGAGCCAGGCCAGTGCTTGCCTGACATTTAGCCTGAATTAGCCAACATATTACAGTACAGCTCATAGCGAGAATCTTCTGTGGATCAAGGCTGCCTTCTGCCTATACATCAGAGTGTAGATAAGGTCAGCTGTCCGACAGGAATGTTTGCTGACTAAAATGGATGTGTAACAAGCTATGAGCAGGTTAGAGGAAGGCTCCACGACCTTTCCTCCGGTGGATTCAGTACGCTCCCCTCATTAGCATGTTTGCTCTGTGGCGGGGAGCTCCCTGCTAACCACGCTCATCATTTGTCTTCCAGCCCTCTCCTCCACCGTGACGAGCTCCTGACGGAGGAGATGTGAACAAGCAGCCTTTCACTGTCTGTGTTGATTCTGTCAGCGGGTCACAATGTGTGGGACGCACGCTTAAACCGCCAGCTCAGCTCTCACTCAGCAGGATGCCACTGTGTGTGTGTGTGTGTGTGTGTGTGTGTGTGTGTGCACGCACGCGTGTGCGGTCATAACCAAACATGTGAGAGAGT
>JAODOY010010366.1:0-29031 GCA_025399855.1 Forbesichthys papilliferus | reverse complement strand
ATAAATATATTTAAGAATAAATAAATACATGTAAAAATAATTAAATAAATAAATGTAGAAATGCACAAATAAATAAATAAATACAGAAATAGCCTTTTTTAATACAAACATGTAATTGTTTTTTCAATTATTTTTATATTTAATTAATTATTTATACTTTTCTTTATTTATTTAAACTTTTATATATATATATATTTTTTTTTTATTATGGCAGTCCTGGTCCTCCATATGACAGTAGTTGTGCTAAATATAATGTAATTTTTTTTATTTTTAAATTTTTCATATTTGATCTAATAGATCACGATTATTTTTCCTTTACACTCAGCTTCACACCCACTAACGCTGCCAATGCAATTATGGGTGTAAAAGGGCAAGGTTCATTCATCAAACTCCCCAGGTTTACAGCACTCAAGTCTCCTCTTGGAGGTTATTCCACTGTCACTGCTCAGGTCTGCATAATGTCGTCATGTACTGTAATGTGTGTGTGTGTGTGTGTGTATGCGTGTGTGTGTGAGTGTGTGTATGTATACTGTATGAGTTTGTATATGTGTAATATTTGTGTATTACACCATATTTCACAATCAATCATGTTTTTTACATAAGGTTTTTTGTGTGTGTCATTTAGTTAGCTTCATTCAACCAGAATATTCATCCATCAGCCTCAGCCAACATCACAGGACAAGTCTGCAACCTTATACTTACTGATGGAACCTCAAAAATCACTTTGACCGACTTGGCAGAGAGTATTGAGGTACAGGAAAGACTACAGGACTACCGTAACATTTATGGAAAGCTGTTTGGAATGCTTCCAGGGCATGTTTCTGTGATATGATGTGATCAAACAGTTTGATGTTAGGTATCTTTTCATGGTTAATAGGACTGCAATTTTACTATCAATACAAAGAATAAAAAACATTACGTTTACCGCCACAGCTTCTAAGCCATAAATTGGCCTGCTGAGCTGTATTACCGTTTATACTGTACCCTGGTGTGAAAGCATGCCCAATACTGCAGAGTGCATATATTTGCATTCAATATAGAAATACAACATAAACAATAGTCAATTTGTGCTCCCTACTTTTGGTGATGTGGTCATTAACATGATAGGCCTACATATATGAATGAATTGAATGCAGGGGTTCTACAAAGTTATTACAAATGTGAAGATCATTCGACTGCTGCTGTCATCCTCTAGCATGATATTTTACTCTGCTTTAGCAACACCATTGTCCTATGTCGAACAGATCATTGTTATGTTTGTCATCTTTCTTCTTAGATCTATCTCCCTCAACCAACTACCACAGTGTCCTTAAACAGCTCAATAGTGATGATCGGTCAAAATCCCATAGATATCATGATCAACATCTCAGACCCCAACGTGACTGTCTTTCTCACCGTGGAGCCTAATGTCACCGCGTCACTATTTCTGCTGCTTACTCAATATAATCATAGTGGATATAGCACCAACACCACCCTTAACAACACAGGTAACTAGAGGGTGGGATGGGGTAATGTGTTACTCATTGCCCCATCCCACCCCCTCATATGTTATTTTGTTGGGTCCTAATGTGTGTATGATGACTTTATAAATAGCAGACTCTTAGATTATCCGATAACATCACACTGGGGTAGTGGGGCAGATATGTGATGTGATTCGGCTTACATGTATGTTCTGCTTCAACAAATCTGTTTGTCTGACCATTAGTCCATGGATTTCCATTGAATTTCTCCCTGTGGCAGTGGGCTATCAATGGATGATTACACCTGACATGATTCAGCAGGCTCCTGGCTCCTTCATCATCAAAGTCAGTCCCTCCAACTCCAGTTGGAATTTAGGCATAACCTTGCAAGTCACCTCATTTTCGGCTAAGTGCCTGTTTTGGGATGATAACATGAAGATGTGGAGTAACGCTGGCTGCATGGTAAGACTACAGATGTATTGTGCCATATGGTATAGGGAAAGGTATAAGCAGCATTTAAGGAAAACAAATGATAAAACGTAAACTATTAAACAGTATCAATCATTCCATGTTAAATGCTAAATAAATGATATAGATGAATAGAACATACTAACTATTAAATACATGCTCTTGTAGCTATGCTCAAAGCTGCATTTATTGTTGCATCTGTGTTATGCGGTGCCATCACTTCACTGCTAGTGTAAAATGTGTCTCTGCTCTGATTGCGTCAGGTGGGACCTTTAAGCACTCCAAAACTCACCCAGTGTCTGTGTAACCACCTCACTCTCTTTGGAAGTTCATTTTTCGTGATGCCCAACTACGTGGATTTGTCCAAGGTCACACAGCTGTTTGCTACTGTGACTAATAACTACGTGGTGCTGGCGTTACTGTGCGCCTTCTTTGGCCTCTACCTGATCACTCTACTGTGGGCCTGCTACGCTGATAGACGGGCTCTTTCCAGGGTAAGGCCTGGTCACTCTGTTGTAGTAGCAGAATCATCAGTAGTAGTAGTAGTATCATCTGTATTAGTAGCAGTAGCAACAGTAGTAGTATCAAAACTTGACCATTTAATATTCATGCACTGCCAATGTGTTTTTCTGAACTCCCAGAGAAAGATGACCTTGTTGGTGGACAGTCATCCATGTGCACAGTACAACTACATGTTGGGCATTCAAACTGGCGACCGGAAGAATGCTGGAACCTCTGCCAATGTAAGGCGCCTTAGGTGAAGGGCTGTTTTCTGGATTTAGACTATATAAATGACTGTGTTCATCGCTTTTATGTCTGTAAATTGTCAACATGTTCAGGGTATGCAGCCTGGAGCCAGGAAGTAGCCAATTCCTATGCTACTAATTAAGTAATGCACTTCTGTAGGTCACAATAAAGCTGATAGGTACTGAGGGAGAGAGTGAAATACAGAACCTAACAGACCCCGTCAAACCGGTGTTTGAGAAAGGAGCTGTGGATATGTTCCTGTTTGCAACACCTCTTCCTCTGGGCGAGCTGCAAAACATCCGACTTCAACATGACAACTCTGGAGGAAGCCCCTCATGGTACTATGGCAATGCACACCACAACTGTAGTCGTGCTATTGCTAATAACATTATAGCTGCACGCATATATAGGATAGCTTATTATGCTTGAAACAATAAAGGCATGCTGCTGATGCAGATAAATGCCAGTGTATTTGCTGTCAGGAAATACTGGTGGGAAATAACAGTTGTATCGGAGATTCTTCTGGGCTTAGTGATAATGAATAATATAATAATGAATGGCATATTGAATGGCTATAAAAATTACTTTTTTTTTTTTACCTAAGAAAGTTTTAAATATGTAGCTTTAACGCTAATGCTAATAACA
The DNA here is from genome assembly GCA_025399855.1 of Forbesichthys papilliferus. Classification (NCBI taxonomy): domain Eukaryota; kingdom Metazoa; phylum Chordata; class Actinopteri; order Percopsiformes; family Amblyopsidae; genus Forbesichthys; species Forbesichthys papilliferus. Next base: position 25,711 of record JAODOY010010366.1, on the reverse strand, counting down.
AATAGTTTCAATAAAGTATGGCTTTGGTTTTCACTTTGCAATGGCACCTTTTACTATCTCTCTCCAGGTATCCATGGTAACATGGCAATGTAACTGAAACATTATTGATGCATATGACCACAAAATTACAATAATAATGACTAGATTATGTTGCTTTAAAGATATTAAAAGCCTATCTATACTAGGAGGGGAAATAGAGGTGTTTCTGGAGCAGGGGGTATTATCGCTGTTTACAGATGCCATTATAAACTTTTATACCCTCACTACATGACATTGTGTTAATTTAATCGCAGCGGAATGTCAGGTCTGCCTCATACTGTAGTTTAGCATTGGTTAATAGCAGCAGTCTTTAAATATCACTATGAACACACACATACATTTCGGAGTCAAATGGAATAACCGCAAAAAGTTTTCAGATAACAACGAAATATTCCACAATCTATGGAGTTGTCTTTATTATTTCATGACTTTGTATTCATCCATCTATTACTCTCTAAATACACTACTGCAGTCTAAATGCTATACTGTAAGATCTGTCTCTAGGTATGTAGACAAGGTTACAGTGCAAGACCTCCAAACACGAAAGGTGTGGCATTTCTTGTGTAATTGCTGGCTGAGTGCTGATCTGGGAGAAGGCTTAACCAAGAAAAACTTCAACGCAGCAAAGAACAATGAAATTGCTAGTTTCAGGTTTGACACTCCATACGGTTGAAATAACATAAATGATCTTTTACAACACTGGAACACTATACGGTTCCCATATCTACTTAATGGGTGTATCTCTGTTAGGAGCATTTTCCAGACCAGAACATCCACTGGCTTTAGGGATGAACACATCTGGGTGTCTATTGTGAACCCTCCCTGGCGGAGTCCATTCACACGAGCCCAGAGGGTCTCTTGTTGCATGAGCCTGCTGCTCTGCACAATGGCCATCAACATCGCCTTCTGGAACATTCCTAAAGATGCAAAGTCCCCGGTGTTTTTCTCCATTGGTGAGTCAATGAGTCCTCCATTTCTTTACAACTTATATGTTTCATGACTTTGGTTTTGTGAGCAGAGGTGAATAAATAAAATTGTAGAAAGTCATTGGATATGTACAGTAGCTTATGGGTTTATTAGATTTTGCTTCAAATTCAAAACGACATTCAGAGTTAACCTCACAAGTGATATAATTTCTGTATTGTAACCAATAATTTTTTACCTGTCCTACCAAGTTAGGGCATGCTACAAAATTAGTGCAACACCAACTGAAACAGGATGTTTAGGTTCAAAGGAGGTTTTTTTTTTTTTTCTTTCAGAAATTGGAAAACAATAGGAATATCAGTAGACTAAAGTTGTTGAATTGCAAAGTTGTTGAAAGCTGTGCTAGCAATACTATGTAGTCACATTTGAAAATACGTGTTTTTCTTTACATTGTCAGGATCCTTAGAAATAACCTGGCAGGGAATCATGGTTGGTTTGGAAAGTGGCCTCCTCATGTTTCCCATCAACATCCTCATCATCACCATTTTCCGAAGTATCAGACCTCGAATCGCCTCACACTCTAAAAAGACCCTGCTTGAGGAGAACCTAAAGCCTAAAGCAGTCACCATAGCAACCATTTTGAAGGTCATTGTTTTGCTTTCTGGAAAGTGAACGTGTGTGTGTGTGTCAGAGTAATCCACTGTTTTTAAGTTCTTTTTTTCTTTGCAGGAAACAGAGGAAGTGCTTATCCTGCTAAATAAGAGTCCGAGGAACAAGTTGTCAGAGCTAAACGAGAGGCTGGAGTCCACCCCTGACCTCAGTTCTGCCTTGAGCAAGATACATGATCTTCTCCTGCTTATACAAGGTACCCATACCTTACACCCAGAAAAGGATGAATGCATTCTAAATAAATCTATGTTAACCTAGTTAATCTCTGATGATAGTGTGTAAGGCTGTCTCTCTCTTATGTTCTTACTACGCACTTGGAAAACCAACTTTTAGGGCCGGTTTCACAGACATGGATTAAGCCTAGTTCTAGACTAAGGACATTCTTCATTAATATACATTTTTCTGTTAGTCTTGGAATAGGCTCCGTGTTTGTGAAACCAGCCTTTAGTGTTTAATTTAAGATGTATAGCTCCATTTTCAATACCAGAGCGGAAACTGGAGCAATGTAGTGTATGTGACTACCAACACACTACTAATATTGTATCTGTGTCTCTCTTCCAGGTGAAGTAGACAGTGACCCACATTGGGTTCATTGTAGCCGGTTCATCCTGTTCTGTCTCTCGCGTCTGTTGCTGTGTCTGGAGAAGGTGGATGCAAAACATTTCCAGAGCCCTGAGGAGTACCAGAACATTCTCAGCACCACCAACCTGCTCGTCCGTAAGGCCGAGATGGTCTTCACCAGCCACATAGCCTACTGGTGGGCCTTACTCACACACAGAAATGCAGACATACTCAACTATGCACATATACAAGAGAAGTCAGTGACGAGTGCTTAAATAAGTAGGTAGCAAACCTGGTATGGCTTTATGAATAAAGGTATATCAATGACTTGAGTCTTGCTAGGGAAGGTCATACAACCCTGGAATATCAAGTGGAATGATGTGTTTTGCAATCCCGCCAGTTTAATAGCAATCCAACAAGGTGCATTTTTTTTATATTTAAAGGGAATGGGATAATTTGTTTATTGTATATTTATGTTACACACCCATGAATAATGAAGTACAACAATTTTTAACCTTGTGCCTGGCACAGAGACTGTTTTATTCACCATTAAACTAGCAAATGTGGATTTGGACATTCGCACCTTGTGCTTTAGACGTGCACTACAATAGGATCCTAAGTATAATGTACAGATTTAAGGGGATACCAGCCTCTCTATATGACATTCTGCCACTAGATGTCACACTAAGCGCACCAGCCAGTCTCTAACCAAAACATGCCATTCTCTGCTCAGGCCATAATTACTCTAATCTGACATGCCAGATAAATTGTTGTCACACGTCCATCTGGGGAGCTGTACATTGATTGAAAGTGTTTGTGAATGACTGTATTTTCAAAAGATATAAACACGTTCAAGTTCAGTTGCTACTCAGACACATTCAAAACGATTCCAAGGCCTTCCAGACTGACTCTCATGGCAAAATTAAACTGAAGCTCGCAAAATCTGGATGGTCTCGCGAGGCTATAATTACTCCATTATATCTTTACATAGATATAAATGTTTAAAATAGAATATCTTTAAATGTGTGTGTTGGCTACAAAGATATTTCCTAAAATTGCAGTACAGAGACGTGCAGATAGCTCTCGTTTTAATTTAAGGTCACATTTCACATCCTGTCTTACGTTCCTGCCCCAGCCCCCCTCTGGTGATGAAGAAGAAGAAATCTACAGGTGGCTGGCTACCCTGGTGGTGTGTGTTTATCGGTTGGTTCCTACTTCTGTCAATCAGTGGCCTGTCCACATTCTTCACCCTGCTCTATGGCTTCCATTATGGCAAAGAGAAGTCTATCCAGTGGGTCATCTCTCTAGGCCTTTCCCTCTTCCAGAGCATCTTCATCCTGCAGCCTCTTAAGGTAGGTCAATGAGGGGAAACATGATCTGGTCATTTAAATTCAATTTCCCACAGTGGGTATGTGTGTTATCCATGCGAACAAGTGCTTTTGCTTCCAATGAAATTGCATTGTATTTGCTTGGAATTTTAGGCAAAAAAATTATCTTGGGTCTAATGATAGGCACATACTGTAACTTTATTTACACCACAGTGTCCTCTAGTGGACATACAGTATAACACGTTTTCCAAGCACTTACTGTTGATAAAGTATTATGTGACAGAAAAAAAATCTTGTCTTTGTGCGCACATAGGTGTTAGGGGTGGCCGTGTTCTTTGCCTTGATACTAAAGCCAGTGGCAGTGGAAGAGACTGAAGAGGTTGAGCAGGTTTTGTCAGGTAAGATCCATCGTCGTCACTGCTTTATTTTTATTTTTTATTTTAAGATAAAGAATACTGAGTCTGAAACAATTGGTTTCTTTTTAACAGAGCAGCAACAGAGGTGTAGACTGTACTCCGGCAGGAGTGCAGACTCTTGAGGAATTCAATCTTCCTACTGCCATCACAAGCGATCTACTATACTGAATACGAATTACATTTACATTACGTTTTGTATATGTTAACGGAATCCCCAATGCCTGATAATGTGGCACCTATGATTGCCACTATATAAGATAATAACAGCTCTGTCTGCAGTGTGAAGGTTCTGCTTTTTTAAATGATTTGTAATCCTTACAAATGTATGCATGTACTCAAATGGTGTGTGGTAAGAATATCCATGTTTTCCAGTTTAACCAGCTATTGCTTCATTAATAATGTAGATAGTATGTATGTATTTTTTTATCTTAAACTGTAATCATTTAGTGTATAAAACAATAGCTTCTCAATTAATGTGTTAAGCTTCAATTGTCAATGAACTAGTTATGGAGATCATTTACATTTATTTAGTTTATCTGTGTAGCATACTGCACATTTCTGTAACATTATGCAATTGCACATATGTAATTATTACGTAATCACACTATTTTTCACTACATTATTTCATGTGTCATTGAATTACAATATGTAAAAGTTCATAACTAAACAGATTTGTTGTATTCGATATAAAAACAAACTGAATACATCTTCACTTAAGAATCTGTAATTTTATGTTGATGTTCTTATACTATCAGTGTGAATAAATTGGCACATATGGCAAGTTCAATTCCAATTTGAGCTGATCCAGTACCTGAGCTAAATTGTTTAAATCTCGCAGACATGCATGAATATAATAATTTTAATTGCTGATAGCAGAAAAACACTTTAGGTATAAATTGCTTTATAAATAAGTAATCAATTTAAAGTTAGTCAGCCAAAGAGAACACTTAGTATTTCTGTCTTGAAATGCCCCACTCAGCAGAAAGCACCTTACTTAAGATTTTACTACTAAATTATAAGTCTAATGATAAGATATTAAAGCTAAAGGCTGCTGACACTCAGGGTATGCTACCCAATTAAATAATGTAGAGATCACCATAATTGTTCATTTCAAAATAGCCTTTTATTAGACCATTTATAATTTAAGGAAAAAGAAAATTCACAATATTTCTGCATGTATTGAATCTTAATATTCTGTAAATAAGAAAAACTGTAATAAATTGAAACAATCTGAAAATAGTAAGTGGATCAGTTTAGTAGTAGTCCTTTCTCCACATCGTCACAAAGCATACATACTATCCTGTTACATATATAAATAAATGTGTCAGTTTGATGAGTCATGGCAGCCAATCTTACAGGAAATCACTGAGTTGATTTCTTTTTTCTATAGATTTGTTTAGATAACCCATAATTAGCAAATCAAATACATCATGTGATGTTATTCTCTACATTGTAAAAACTATGCAAATACAGTGGTGCTAATGCAGATTGGAAAGGGCTCTGGTGAGATATGTTAAATGCACTATGTCAAGGCCTACATTCTACACTACAACAAAAACAGACCGTATGTTAGGAATATTCACATAGGATTGAGTGGGCTTCTGGACCATATGTTCTATAGTTTTGTCATGCAGTCATGCTTAACAACATAACATTTAGCCAATCTACTATATCCAATTAAAACACTGTAATACATGTATAAGGTAAAGGTAATATTAAAAGGGAAAGAAAAACTTTATTGGTGATAACTGTATATAAAACAAAGCAATAATTCAAATATTGAACGGTGCTGAAAATCCTTTGCGGTGTATTTAAAACAGTTTGTAGTGTACATCATCTCAGAATATATTACAGATTTCCATATATCAAATGAATATTTTACATTTATGCCACTCTTACCACTAACAGGTGAAATGATATGCCATACACATTTTATATTTTTAGCTGTGGTAATGATTATTCAAATAACTACACCATGAGGTGTAGCTTTACATGCACTAAGGGTTGAGTTACATTACTGTATTGTCCATTTTTATTAAATAAGGGAGTGTGCCAAAGCTAATTCCCAGTCCCAAGACTGACTTATATTTGAATATATGGCTTGTTTACACCTAGGTTATTATGTCGGTGTCATTTTAGCTCGAAACCCAGTTGCAGTTTAGGCCTCGCCTTAAAAATACCTTCTAAACATACAAAACAGGCTAGAGCAGACAACTGGTTAGACCAGAGAAATAGCACAGACGGTTCAAATGTAACCAAGGCATGTACATGTTAATTGTATCCCACCCCCAGGTAAAAGATATGGATTAAAAAATGGAGTTCTGACATAACGAAAAGTAGAATATCCTCTTAAGATGAAGAGGTCGCAATACAACCAAAGGGCTTTTTATACGATTGTAAGATGGTAGAAGATAATGAACAGTGTCTCGCTGATGTCAAAAGAAAAGTAATCGTATATTTGACAGTCACACCTGCATAAATGAGGTAAAAACAATAATCATCGAGATCTGCCCAAGATTACGTCACTGTGACACGAGAGCAACCCACATATTATCCAAAGCCTTATACATTTGCCTATCTCCTGATGTGGGCCGTGCAGGCTGACGACGCAGGGTGGAGTGTGAACAGGGGTTTCCGATTAGGTCTTCTTCTTCAGTTCCTCGAAGCGTCGCGACAGGTCATCAAAGTCGATGTCGTCGGATGTGGCAGTGTTGCCCCCAAATGAAGATGTGGGCAGCGTGTCAGGAACAGAGGGCAGCTCTGGGAGAGCATTGTTGTCGTAGACTTGCGAAGAGGGGCCAGAGGCTGCAACAAACAGCAAGACATTTAACATTGTACATATAATGGTATTTACACGCACACAATATTACAGTTTGTGCAATTATTCTAAAAATGACAATATTCTTACCAAGTTGTTTATATGTCTGCTTAAAATTAATATTCCACTATCTTAATTTACATGCAGCCGAGTTATACATCCTAAAGATATGCCCTTTAAATAACGTACAGAAGAATATCCCATGATATTTCTCAAATATCTTAGTGTAAATAGGCAAAAGTCCCTTAAAGTCCCTAATTCTAAGTATCCAAAAGGGCCATTTATATGACACATAAAATTGAGAATATTGCCATATCGAATAATAGTGGAATACTAGTGTGCATGTAAACATAAGGAACAATATAAAATCAGTACAACTGGCAGGTAGCTAGATATAGAGATACTGTGTGTCTATCCATCTTTTTTGATTATAATAGTGGATGTTAACATTGTCCCTTACATTTAACCCGTTTCCTGCTCTTAAATACACTATATTGACAAAAGTTTTGGGACACCTGCCTTTACATGCACATGAAGGTTAATGACATCCCATTTTTTAATCCGTAGGGTTTAATACAGAGTTGGCTCAAACATTGCAGTTAAAACAGCTTCAACTCTTATTGGAAGGCTGTCCACAATGTACATGGGAATTCTTGACTAGACCAATCATCTAGAAGCACATTTGTGAGGTCAGGCACAGATGTTGGATGAAAAGGCCTGGCTCTCCGCTCTAATTAATTACAAAGGTGTTCTATTGGGTTGAGGCCAGTCAAGCTCCTTCATACCAAACTCTTTATGGACCTTGGTTTGTGCACTGGTGCGCAGTAATGATGGACCATTCCCAAACTGTTTCCACAACAACGGGAGCTTGACATGATGTCCAAAACGTCTTGGTATGCTGAATCATTAACAGTTCCTTTCACTGGAACTAAGGGGCCAAGCCCAAACCCTGAAAAACAACCCCACACCATAATACACCCTCCACCAAATTTAGCAAAATGCATGTAGGTAAGTACCGTTCTCCTGGCAACCGCCAAACCCAGACTCGTCCATAGGATTTCCAGACAGAGAAGTGTGATTTGTCACTCCAGAGAACACGTATCCACTGCTCTAGTGTCCAGTTACTTATGTACTTTACACCACTGCATCTGACGCTTTGCATTGCACTTGGTGATGTAAGGCTTGGCTGCAGCTGCTCGGCCATGGAAACCCATTCCAAGAAGCTTTCTACGCACTGTTCTTGAGCTAATCCAAAGGCCACATAATGTTTGGATGTTTGTAGCTATTGACTCTGCAGAAAGTTCTGTGCACCTCAGCATGCGCTGACCTCACTCGGATTTTATGTGGCCTAGCACTTCGTGGCTGAGTCTCTGTTGTTCCGATCTCTTCCACTTTGTTATAATACCACGAACAGTTGACCATGGAATATTAGTAGTGAGGAAATTTCACAAATGGACTAGGTTGCACAGGTGGCAACCTATCACAGTGCCACGCTTGAATTCAGTGAGCTCCTGAGAGCGACCCATTCTTTCACAAATGTTTGTAGAAGCAGTCTGCATGCCTAGGTGCTTGATTTAATACACCGATGGCCATGGAAGTGATTAATTCAATGATTCAGAGGGGTGTCCCAAATTAATCATTTTGGCAATATAGTGTATATTCATGCTAAATATTATCTCTACTTCTATTTGAATTCTAAATATAACTTCTATTAATTCCTAGACTTTTCATGAAACTATAGTTAATGATGAAATTTAACATTACAGACCAGACCAAAATCAAGAATTATACAAATCGTTCTACTGGATAAGATGTCCTTAAGTCTCGAAAAAGGCATCTGCCAAATAAAATATATTACTACTGCAAGAACTCACCCATTGCCTGGGAGGGATCAGAGGGTTTAACAGATAAGTCATCAATCTGAAACAAAGGGAAAATGTGGTTGGAGTCAACTTTATTTACTACTTGCTTACGAAAAAGGTAAGATATTAGTAGTTAATTATAAAAATTGAATTAAAAAAAAAGGTATAGAAGGATTCACTTTTAAACCAAAGCAATACATTTTTTGAAGTTCTTTGTAATGTTATTCTGTTGTGTCACCAATAAACCCCAGCATATAGGATTAGTTAGCAAGCTCATATGACCTAATGTGTATGCATGTGTGCATCTAAAGCAGAAGCTCTGCACATTAACCCCACTAATCTATTGAGGCAGTATAGAGCAGCGGAGGAAAGGTGACAAGCTAAAGTGAACTGCTCTTCCCTGATTGGTTCCCTGCCCTCTCGGTCTGCCCAGCTGTCCAGTGGTGGGATCAGTTGGGGTCATGGATTCTGTTTAGTCACTTACAGTCTCGTAGGTGGGAGGACAGCTGGGCAGCTGAGGGGGCTGCCCGCCCCCCATGGGGCCCTGGAAGTTGTTAAAGCCATTGTAGGTGCCAACCGGAGCGTTGAAGTGTTCCTAGGAAGAAACGGACACAAGTCTAATCCAAAAGCGACACTGGTAGGACATTTACGGGTGACTGATAGATAAAATGTAATATTGCAATATTGATCATGAAAATTGCAATATTGATATTTTTAAACATAAGTAAAAACACAAAGGTTATGGGGAAATGCATCAAAATATATTCCTAACATATCAAAACAACACATTTTCATATTGGTCATATGTCATATTGGACTGGTACAAAAGTAATCCAAGCTACCGAAGAGGCATTATTGTTGGCCGCTAATGTTTCCTCTTATGTCATTAGCTTCTTCAGCCACATATTTTACTTTTTTGTCTAAATCAGAACACAGCTAATCCAAACTAACTAATAAATGGAATATTGCACTTCCTGCAACATTTTTTATAGGCTATTGCGCAACGTGATATTGCGATAACTACACTGAGCCGATATTTTGTGCACCCCTAGTAGGGATTTCCCCAGAAATCAACCCAACTGCGATTGTTCCCTGACCATAAAGTATACCACCATAATGAGGGTCGCATTTAATGTCTTACTGGGCCTTTGGGAGATGGATAGTTGAAGGCTGTCGGCATGGGCATAGGCATTGGCATGGGCATTGCAGGAGCAGAGAAACCTCCACCACCACCACCTCCACCACCTCCAAATTTCTTATCATTGTCCACATCAATCAGGTCTGCCTCCTCACCAGTACACACTTCAGGCTGTTAAAAGAGACAGAAGAGACCATGAAGTCAGGGGAAACCATTGATTAATTCACAGATGTATAATAATGTACTTAAATAGAAACTACATTTAAATAAAAATCCATGAGAAAGGAGGATGTGTTTTGCTCCCCCATCAGTGATGACATCAATGAAAACCATTCAAATCTCTGCATTTCATGCTTACCCTGACCATGGCATCAGGCTCGTATGGCACATTGTAGTTCTTCGCGATCTCTATCAGATAACGCTCCACCAAGATTTTGGGAGGTGCTTCCACACTCAGTTTGTGCATCAGCTGAAGAATTGAGAGTGGAGATCAGTTTGGGCAGGAGTATCTAAGATGTACATTCTGGGGACATTTGGGTTTATGCAATAATCCTCCTTACCCTGTCATTGACAGTGCCAATCTGGTTTGTCCTGCATAGCTTTCCATACTCCTTACTGTATTTTGCACAAAGTTGGTCAGACACCTGAAAGTAATATGGAGTAACATACAGTGAATTGTATGTAACAAAATGTGTGGGTTATAGCTTAAAGCCTTAAGAGTTGTAATGCACTGCAAGTACTTACAGTTTTGAGTTCTGACACCTCTGACTGCAAGCGAGGAGCTGCCCAGATAAGGGTGGACACTGCCTCCTGTAGGCCTGGATCCAGCTCCCTAAAAGGAGCAAGAAAAGAAGGTTCACAGCATTAAACGGGGGTGTTCCACACTGTATAATATATGATATGAATCAGCTCATATAACACTGTGGATGGCCAGACCACACACATACTTCATAGACTGGATGAGGCCAAAGCGTGCTAGAAGTAGGTCACAGTAGAGCTCCAGGATCTCCATTGCCTCCACTAGATAGTCCTCTCTGATGATGTGCTCAACACGAATCCGTGCCCGTTCATCTTTCCCTGATGACAGGTAATCAGCTATCTCCTTCCTGGCCTTCTGGGCTAGCTCAGCTATGTTTTAAATTATGGAATGAGACAGAGAGGAAGATACGTAAAACTATAACTATAGAATTAATTTTATTTAGACTAGGGCCTATTAACTATCTGTATCTAGCGAAATAGACCTGATACAATAACAAAAAAACACTAAACAGAATACTTTAAGTACGTTTATGGACTCACTTTTCTTTTTCTCCAAGAGTTTTAGTCGGTTAATGACAAGGCGTAGGTTGACTCGGAGTCTCTCTGCTTTAAACCCTCCACCCAGCATGGCTGTATCAGATCTTCTTATAGGCAGGTGAAAGAAGCCTGATATAACATTAACACATTACAAAAACAACGTATGACTGAAACTCCCTGTCAAACTACGTATACATCGAGGTAACCTCTCCCTTGCCATCTCAATGAGTCACATACGTAATCATGTGAGTATGACCACATCAGCCTATTCTATTACCACTGATGGCGGATGACTCTGAAAAACCCAAAACAAATACTCCACAAAGGCCACCAAGTTAGCTTGCTCGCATACATTACGTACATATACTCAGTTAGTACCTCGTTAGGACACCTACAATGTTTTTTCAATAGAAGCATAAATATGAAATTGTCTAGCGTATAATTATTTATTTTAATAATGTGTGTTGCGACGAAACATGATCCTGGCAGTGGCTAGCATTCGTTAGCATGGCGTGCCTTAAAACAGCGGCTAACTACACAACACATACCGAACACAAACATTCGACACAATGAACGATCTATAATATGAATCTTATGTTAAGAGCAACTACCACCCGACCATACAGTACATACCCGACAGCAGTCGTACCTGTAATAAGCAGTGTCAGTAAGCAAACTTCTTTGGGTTACTACCTGCACTTGTTCATTTACTTCCGTGATGGTGATCTTCCGTGACGTCACCATGAGTGTGTTTTGTTTTAAGTGGTGTGCGTGTGCCTTTTCATTATAATGTGGAAGCCCTTTGCTGTTTTCTTCCCCATTTGCACTTGCAATACTAGCCTACATATTGTTTGAATTTGTAATTTTCATGATTCAATGTATATTCAGGAAGACTTTTACCACTCGAGAGCATTGTTGGTAGGACCCATAGAACAATATGGTTGGACATAGTGCATTTGAAACTACACTAGTATTGCTGGTAGAGAGTAATATGATGACAAATATGTGGCAGTGATCACATAAGACAACGAGTATAATAGGAATAGGGCCCCATATTAATGACTCAAGACACAAGACCGTCAATATAACAGATCAGGAACAAAACATCACTGATTACACCCAGTTACATAACAAAGACAAATATCACATGAACATTTTGTATTTGGGTTGGCCAAGGCCCTTTCTTATTAAACTATTTGGCCTGGTCTGTAATGCATAATTTAGTTGCTAACCTTTGATAGCTTGGTTATTCAAAATTAAAGATGACACTGTCTTTACAAAAACATTATCTGCTTCAACTCTTTGCTGGACAAAAAGCAGGAATATTGTGCATAGGCTTTAACACATTTGTTCTTTTAAGTATGGCAAAATAAGTATGTATATACTCATGTTTTTATTTCATGTAAATCAGAAACTACTATAAATGCATTTGTTTTTTTCATGTAAGAATACAACATTCAACTGGTTATATAGCAATTGTATCCTAAAAAGAATCTGTACAATGACATAATTGTATCTTTAACAAAACATCATCAAAATCATTATAATTTCAGTTTAGTGGCAGAAATGTCTTTCTGTTTCTTCTTCTTTGATGACTGGTCCTTGGTAGTTTTGATCTGGCTTTTCACTTGATCCTGAAGTTGAGTGAAGAAAGCTTGCGATGACCGAAGAGATTTGTCCTTCCCCTCATCCTGAGACCACAAAAAAGTAACAATACATCTGTTGTCCAGAATATTTTTCAAAAGTGGCTTCAGCACCGTTTCAAAATGAACAAGAGGTATATGCCACGTAGGAGGAAACGCCTGCCAACACTTCCCAACGGAGCGTTATTATAGCAGGCTAGCTGACCTCTGGTTCGTTTTTAAAGTGTAACTGCACCCCAGCTCCCACTAAACAACTTTGAAAAATCAGTCAAGGAGCTGAGTGAGGGGAGGGGATGGGCTGAGAGGGGGACCTCCATTAACATTAGAATTTCATTACGTATGAGCGTACTGAGTGTACCGTTGAAAACCAGCCAGGTCCTGTGGTGATTTCTATGGATATGACGTGTACATGTTTTCATTTGACATAAAATGCAGATTTTCTCAGCAGGATACCAATGGAGTGCCTACTCCAGGTACGACAATTTTTGTTGCTAACCTCACCTATGGTCATGAAGGGTGGGTCATTACCTCGGGGTATTTTTCGCAAGTGAGGGGACATTGGAGCGGGAGATTGGCTGGAGAATCTGAGCACTTTACCACACCGTGACGAAAAGAGAGCTGAGCCGGAAGGCAAAAGCTCATAAGCGCGGCTCGGCGTGACCAAATGTGCCAGTGTAAAAGCCCCCATACATCTTCCATTTCCCAAATGAAAATACTTAGTAAGACTACAGTAACTGCTGGATAAGGTAATCATAAATTACTTCTGCAGTTCTTCATATGAAAAAGTACTCCAAATATTTAGTAAAGAAATCACAGAAAAACGCATACTTTACCTTCAGTATTGTAGCTTTTCCTCCTTTAGTGAGTTTCTTGAGCTGTTCTGCCACTTCAGCCTTTGATGCTTTTCTGTTTTCTCCAACTTTGGTTGCCTCTTTCAGCTTCTGCCGCGTCTCTTTATCCTTGATCTTGAACCGCTTTATTGTCTTCTTTTTGCGTCTCTCACGTTTCTTGTCTGTCGACGTCTTTTCCGTGTCACCCAGGACATCACCGGCTTTGTTCTTCTCCTTTGGTATGAACACAACATTGTTTCAACTCATAAATACTGCAAGGCCCCACAAAGAACTGAAATGTAATAAGAACGGACAAACCTTGACTTCCTCTGGTGCTAGTAGTGTAGCATCGCTAGCGCTAACAGGAGCCACCTCTTCCATGGTAATTGAAGGCAAGTTGGAGACTACTTTTATCTCAGGGACGGACTAGACAGGGAAACAGTTAAGGTTAGTATATTAATTAAATGCATAGTTTTTCCAATACTTTGGCTTGGTTATTTTTTATTGTTTTTCAATTTAGATTTCCTTGGCTTGGTGATATTTATAAAATATATATGATATTTATATTATAAATATATTTATAAAGTATGTTAACATGATGCCCATAGAGCTTGTAAGCATTCAAAACTAATAGGCTTCTTGCCATGACACATATTTGTATTGATACAGCCATATATCAGATAATGAAAGTAACAGTAAATTATATGTATTCACGCTCTATGAATAAATGTCATATACACTAATCAAATTAAAAAGTGGCTTCACTTCTTCCAAGTTTAATACAACATTAAAATAAAAAAACCTACTGGTTTAGGTGTGAAGTGGAAGTTGGAGAGAGCATCGATCTTGAGGAAGAGACTGTCCATAAGCTTTTGAATTTCTACATGGGCTGGGTTCTCCTCTTCTGTCTTTTGCTGATATTGAAGACAACATAGCAGACATTAGCTGAAGGAAAAGTCAGTGTCATGAGTTTAGATGGGAATGACTGATAGACATACCTGTGTCTGCTTGAGGTACTCTTGCTCATAGACCTCTGCCAGACTCAACTTGCTCTTCTCGTGGTCTAAAGTTAGCCTCTTCTTATATTCATATGCGTCCTCCTTGGGTTTTTCCTTACGCACAACATCGTCAAACATCTAAGGGATGGGGGGGCATTCAAGAAGGATATAAATATATACTGAATTTGATCAATTTGTGCACATGCAATTAGACTAAAGTTACTTACAATTTTTATTAAATATTGAGGAGCAGGTAGGGGTTAGACATATAAGCAGGGTTTGTTGGGGATTGTCAACCACTCAAACCACTACTATCCTGCCCCATCCCCAGACATACGCCTACCTGATCTTTTATTCTCTGCTTGATGATGTCTTCAAGAAGTTGTGTAGTTTCTTCTGTGACTGCAGCAACTAGAAAAATGCACAAACACTCCATGGAAGTTTATGAATAAAATAATTATAAAATAATAAACATGAAAGATTGATTGGCAATAGGCTACACATACAGTACAGGCGGCCAAATGTACAGCTTGTTATAATCTTACAAACATATACCCACATGCTACTGCCACTTACCCATTCTGGAATTATGTTCAAATTCCACATTTTCCTCAAGGATGCTGTTCTCTGGGCGAGCCTGGGCAGTCACCTCTCCAAACAACTGCCATGGTTTTTCTCCTAATGCTGCTTTCTCCAACTCTTCGATCCTCTCTGACATCTTAATTGGAACAGGAGTGTCATATTTTATTGTGTCAGCAGTAACTTGGTAGTGGCCTTATTCAACAACACTAAGCACCGAAGAATTAAATAAAAAGTTGCGATACCTTTTCTTGGCGTTTCTCAAAAGAGGACTTTGAGTCGGACTTCCCTGAGCTTGTGGTCTTCCCTCCAAATATATTCTCCATGTCCTCTCCTTCACTCTCATCTCCAGAAAGGTTAAACGTCACCTTTTTTACAGCCTCCTTCGACCGGTTCCTCTTCTCATCGTATTTTGTGCCCCTAGTACAGCACAAATATAAGTTTACCAATATGATTTTACCCCCCCACCATCTCAGCAATACTACGACTTACTCAATATCACCATCTTCTCCATCCTCCACAAGTTCCTCCTCGCTGTCTTCAGGCATCCCATCAATACTTTCATAATCCAACTGGTCTTCTGCTTCAGCAGATGCACTATCCACAGCATCAAAGAAGTCCTTGTACTTGAGTTTCATGGAGCTCTTCAGCTGGAGATATATTAAAATAAAACATTCTATTTTGTTCCCAAAACAAAACAATTATAATGTTTTTTTTCTATCAACCACCAGAGTTTATGTACTGCATATCAATGAACCAATCATGGGTGTTGTTGACAAAATTTTTAGAAAACAACCTCAAATTAAACCTGGGACATCCAAGCAAAATTATTGTCACAAAATTAAGTAGATACATACAGTGCTTCCTTTCTTTTTAGTATGAGAGGAAATTGCTTGATCTAGATCAAGATTATCTTCATCGTCAGACGGCATGTCCTGAAAATAGTTGACGTCCTCTTCATCTTCAACATCCTTTCCTTCCCGCCTGTCCATATCATCAAGAAAGGACTCCATTTCTGACAACTTAAAGAATTGGTCATCAACATCAGAGGGCTTCCAATTTGTATTAGAGTCTTTCCGTGCAGTGGGTTTCTTATTTTTTTGGTCATTTTCCCATGCATCCACATTAAAATCTATATCAGAGTCTTCGTCTGTGTAAGCCGCTGCGTCATCCTCAATCATCTTCTTGGACTTCCTAGTTGGTTGCTCTTGTATGTCTTCATCGACCATCTCATCATCGACCATCTCGTTCACACTTTCACAATTCTCTTTAGAATCAGCATCACCTTCCACTTCCTCCACCTCATCCAAAAAGGTTAGCGTTTCATCCAAGACAGCCTCTTTGACTGAGGTCTCAAAGTGTTTGAGCACAGAAGCATTTTGCAGCTCCAGCTCTTGCCAGATCTGCTCCTCATCGAAGTTGTTTACCACCAGCTCAGCCAGAGGACTGCCTTTACAATTATCAGGCTCGCAGGCTTTGTGGAAATCGTACAGAGTCTTTGTGAGGGATGTGAATTCAGCAGCCACACCATCTTGAAGGCTGCGAAAACACAATAATTAGGCCTAATGTAATATTTGGAAGTTTGTCGTAGTATGTAGTGCGGTAGTCAATTGGTTTCGTCAAATTCAATTTTCAATATGTGACATGTCTGGTATGATAATGTTCAATTAATTAAAGGACGAGCCCCATAAAAAACGACATTCTCAGATAAATGCTCGTCTTGCTGTCTCGATGTTAACGCTGATAATGGGATTTAATTTACGTTGGTATGGTAGCTACAGAGAGCTAACGTTTCTTAAGGTATTTAAGTCTACGCATTTGTGAGGAAACAGAAAAGCACTGCACACATTACACACAAACAACGTACCTTAAAAAGTTTTCTGGATGCTTTGTATTAATGTGTATTGTATTTAAACACTCCTGCAATACACCCAATGCATCTCGGTTAGCCATGTTTTCCCCACATGTATAATACGTGTGTCTGGTAAATAGCCTCCCCTAGGAACTCGAATGCAACAAGGTTCCGAGGTTGATGTTTGATAAACATGGCGTCCAACGTTTTGAAGGTTGCAGGTTTGTAGCCTATGCGTCAGCAGTAACATCAAAATGTTTGTAGTCATTTATGCAAACGAAAGCATGGTGTTGTTTAAAGGCTAATGTGTTGTGAAAGCTTTAATTCAAACACTTGTGTGTTCAGTTTTAGGTATATCCAGGTGCACTCGTCAAACAATTTCGAGAGCACATTCAACCACAGCCCTGCTTAAACAAGACATACCGAGTTCATTATGGAGACTGGGGAGGCTCAACCACATTGCCATTGCAGTCCCAGACATCGAGAGGGCCACAGCTTTCTATCGAGATGTGTTGGGCGCTACAGTTAGCGACAAGGTACCCCTGCCTGACCATGGGGTTTGCACCGTGTTTGTAGAACTGGGGAACACTAAACTAGAACTTCTATACCCTTTGGGGGAGAAGAGCCCGATCTCTGGTTTCCTCCAGAAGAACAAATCTGGAGGGATGCACCACATTTGCATTGAGGTGAGGGGACAAGGTAGTTGTAGGCTGTGGTGATGACAGACCTAGGCTATGGCACTTGTGTTCTTTCATCAACACTATCGATGTAATGGCTATGGCATACTGTATCTTCTATCTCGTCATCCGTGTGCTGTTGTCCTACAAAGTGACACCTGGGGCCAGTTGTTAAAAACATTGAATCTCAATCCAACTGATTCAGTTGTTGAAGAATCTGAATCAGAATAAGTTCATACACATACTTTTATTAAATACTTTTTAATGTTCAGTTTTAAACAGTTAGACCAAACTCTTTATATGACCCACAACAAATAAATGAAATACATCAAATCATTGTCAAAATACTATAGTGATGAATTAGTTTAAATGTAATATATTCTAATTAGTTTAATATTGACAGCTGCTAATGCTTAAAGGTATATTACGCAATTGTATGATAATACACTTTTTGTCAAATTTGACATATCTCCTTGCATTCCTCAAGTTTATTGTTCTCATGCTCTGAAAAGATTAATCTACGCAGCCCTGGCTCTGTAAATAGGAAGACAAAGTGGTGAACACCACTTACAACAACAGTGCCCTTCTCAATGTGTTTCCAATGTGAGGGAACACCCTATGGCATTGAAGGGACAGGCTTTTGTTTGATTTGCATTTAGGAATGACTCACTTTCCCTTTTAATGTCTACTTTATCACTTTAACAATTATAGTAGTGTCAGTTATTCTGTGGTTCTCTCTCAGAAGCTCCGTTCCACACATTGGAAATGCATTCTGAGTCTAGGATGTGTGTGGTACAGGCTGCATCACTTTTGTTTTCCCATTTACAGAGCCAGGAGAACTTGTTGAATTTGAATTTTTCCTGAAATCCAACCCGAATCCACCTTTCTGTTGGAATTAGGAAAATTCAATTTTTTTCTTTGAACAAAAGTATTACAAACCTAATAAAATAATTTTAACAACACAACCTGAAGGTTTGACCCAGACCAAAACCAATATTTCATTATGTGATCTAATTCTATTTCAGTATACAATTTTCATTTTTTGGTCATCAAATTTTCAAAATATCCAATTTGAAAACTGAAATCCAATCATTACTTCTGAACAACTGGCCCTGCTTATTTTCTCTGTGGTGTTTGCTTAGCATATCATTCTTAAATTAGGCTTTGCACTAATAAAAACATAGTTTTAATGAATGTAATATAAGAATCAGGTTGTTGACAAAGAAATGTTAAATTACAATTCAATTGTAGCCTAAATGTAAGAAACTGTCTTACCTTACCTAACCTAACTTTGTAGGTTGATGATATCAATGCTGCAATAACAGACCTGAAGACCAAGAACATCAGAACCCTCTCAACAGAGCCCCGAATAGGTGCACATGGTAAACCGGTTATGTTTCTCCACCCTAAAGACTGTGATGGTGTGCTTGTTGAGCTTGAAGAAGCATAGGTTACTTAAGAAATCACAGCTGTCCATTTTATAATTGGGATTTTATTGCATTTCCATTCTGTAAATAAATATAATTATAACATTTCAAATATTTGTATTTTCTCAGTGAGTCACTACATACATTTTAACATTTTATTCAGATTTTCCATGTGTGTTTGTATATGTTATGTTATAATAGAAGACAGATTAAAGTGCCGTTGCAGGAAAAAAAATGTTTGTGTTGCATTAACATTGTTGCAGGCACCCTTTCTGGGCTGCTATATATTTTGCTGAATAAAAACTAAATTGGACCACCATTTGCCAAAATCACTAGCCTCGTGCATAAACCACAGTGCAAGTATTCACTGCAATGTTTTTATTTCTGAGCTTGGTAAAATCAAAGTACCTACAGGTTGCAAATCCCTGAAGATAATCTTAAATGATTTGGGGTATACTGTGCTGCAGTTAGTTCATATAGTTTATTGGCATTGCACAAGCTTGCTTTGCCGGAATAACATGAAAGACTGTAATGTATACACAAATACTCTCACAGTCATCCATTACAATAAATATAGCAAAGCATGTTAATACTGTAGCTGGTGAAGTATTTTAGTATGTAAAATATAAGCCTGTCAGACCTAAGGGCCTGTTTTAGAAAGCAGGATTTGCATATGTCTAGATGCTCAGAATTCATGTTAAACTGGAATTGTTGAATCTACATACAAATTATTGCTTTAATTCAATTAATCTCTCCATTATTGAAGTGCCTGACTATACAGTTGTTTCAACTTTGACACTACCTGTACACCTGTAATCTTTAAAATAACCTTTAAAATAATTCGCTGTAATGTTTATAATTCAGAACAAGAAATGAGAGGGCTTAATTGCTTTGTTTATGCAGTTTGTTGTTTTTTGTAACATGTTTGTTCCCCACTACAGAATATGATGGGATGTGACATATATTACGCACATATCAGAATTTAGGATACCTAATATTTTCAATAATACTTTATAAAGCGCCAAGAGCACCACGTTGATAATACCATTGTGGCATTTCCATGTGACTAATGCATAATCTGAAACAGAAGCAAAATAAGTAGTCCTACAGTCCAACACTAATATGAAGCTGCAATACGGAGGCTTTATTTCGCTCAGCAGAGGGTGCCATAATATAGGGAGTTGGGTGTGCGTGTTTTTCTTACAGGCCACGTTATTTTAAAGCATAATTATATAATTCAAGTTAAATATTGGCAAACCCAGACCCGATTAGTCTGGCAAAACAAATATTGGCAATAATGTTTGCATCAATATTCTTAAAATATGTAAATCAATACCAAGACCGGTATTTGAAATCATTTTATTTAGCCTTAATTATGATAATAGCAATTATTGCACGTGAAACGCTGAATTTTCTAATCAGCAGCTTAGCAGTTATTTAATATCGATTGGGTTATTATAATTAATTGGACATTGATGTAGCTTGGAGGATTGTCATAGAAATCTCCTGGTATTATGGGTGTGCCAGGAATGCGTGAAATATAGTTAGTAAATACATAAATTTATCAAATCCATTTATAAATCAAGTCAATCAATTAATAAATCAAATGGTGAAAGGGTGAGATCAATTGAATCTTTGCAAATAGATCTGACAACTGCAATATGCCACCGCTATACACATTCCAGGGCACCATATTATATTGTATATAGCTTGTTCAGGTTCCCGGGTGTTTTCTCGTTGTATAGCTTCAAGTGATGCGCGCTAGGTTTGTTGTCGGCAGCAGAAAACAGCATCATCAGTCTATACTGTATATTCTCAGAACGAGGTGACCTGATCCATCATATGAAATTTACGAGGTAAGCTTCTGATTAACAATGTGTAAATAGTCCAAAGGTCGTCAATTCAAATAAATAGGATTTAGGATATTCATTAGTGAGGTTGGTAAGCAATCCAATGCAGCCTATACTGTTTTAAAATGAAATTCCGATTTAGATTTACGCATGCATTTTCTCATCTCGTAGGCTAATATTCCGGTGTTTTTGTTGTTCAATGAAGAACCACCGCATTTGGGATGTAAACAATACATGCTCAATCAAATCAATAGACTAAAGGCTCATTTTCTGTGAACCGATTACGGTTAAAGTAATCGAATGTCGATACAATTAGTTGGTGCATGGGCTCAAGTAATCATAGGAGTGTACATTTTGAACATCGTGACGGTCCATCTTCCACACAATGTATACATTTTATCAACGGTCGGCTACTTGGGCTGCTTGCTATATGTCGTCTATTTTAGAGTTTATTGGGTGTGTTTTTTCCATTCACGACCTGACAATCACAAATTATCTGATCCGCGCTGTTAAAATAGTTTCTACACTATGTAGCCGAACATTCGCGAATCTACAGCAGGCAGTCAGTTGCAAGGTGTGAAGTTTGAAAGTTTGAAATAGTATACAGGCATATGCACAAATACCATAACATCAAGCCGGACCCACTGTTAAAAACGAATCAAACATTTAACGGTGGTGCATCCATTATATTTCTAATGCCTGAACAGAAGCATTATTTTCTCAGTCCTTTGTCTGCCATGTAGGCCTGCCACTGTGTTCCCGTGCTAGCCATAGTCACTGTGTCTGTGTATTGTTCAATTAAAACTGATAAGTGATTTTTTTAGGTGGATCACAGGATTAATGCAAATGTCCACAATTACAACCTTATAAACGAAACCCTATTTTCTCATCCTTACAGTAGCGATGCTGTACCCATAGAAACAATGCTGACCCACAGCAGTATGCTATATACACTAAACCTATACGACACCTCTTGACAATACAGAATGATCAAGAAAATAGGCAGAGTTACATTGTGTCCACACAGTGGCTATCAATTCAACATTGCAGATTAAACCATTTAGAACTACAGAGCGATCAGAAATAAGTAAAACAGTGGCACTATTCGATTTAACAACCGGATTTAGAGAGAGAGAGAGAGAGAGAGAGAGAGAGAGAGAGAGATACTGTAGAGAGAGTATTGACTGGCTTAAAGTAGAGAGTTATGGCCAAAGCTTTAATAGAGGATGAGGGCAGATAGAGGAGAGTGATGCATTCCTATTGGAGAAAGCAAGGAGTCCACAGGGACTCTTGATGGCTTGGTGTAAAGCCTTTGACATTTGGATGCAGCAGTTGAATCCGGCACTCTGGAGTGAGACACATTTCACGCAGCTAAAGCATCCTCTCTCTCTCTCCCTCTTCTGGTGTTACCTCTCACCACAAGAGATAGCTCTCTTCATATTATTTTCCTCTGTCTACATTGTGTCCACCTCTTTCACTCTCTTTCTTTCTGAATGGAGGCTGGGGACAGTGTTGAGCAAGGCACCTGTGCTGAAGGATAAACCCACTGTCTCTGCAGCCTGCTGGGACCATATTCATGGAGCAGCGGGAGGATTCTAAATTGGACTAGTGCGGAAGAGGCAGGGAGAGCAAGCAGGCAGAATGAGAAAATGGCCTCCACTGCTCAAACTAGAAAATTATCATGTGCTTTAAATGACAGTGGGTAGGCACATTATACCAATGTGCAGTACTATCAGTAAGTCAAATCTGGACAAGTATTTCATGTACAGTAGTTATCCTTTCTTATATGTCCCTTCATATAGTAAATTGTAGACATTTAGTTAAATTAAGATATACTGTGGAACCAAAAAGGTCAAGCCAAAATTATTTACGATTTGACTTTTGTAGTTTAATGGTGCAGCATTGTTGTTGCAGAAGATTAGGCTGCCGTTATAAAACCAATTTATATAAAGCGTAATTACTGCAGTCAGCCTGTAATTTTTATAAATAAAATAAAGCACAGGATGTTAAATCTGGATGTGTGGAATGGGCTGACACCCACACACTATACGCATTAGTCGGCAAAGAGAAATGTGATGGGGAATTTTGGATTGGGATGGAGGGAATCATTACACTAAAGAGCTCCGTTCTGCTGCTGACAATGCAGTTTGAACTGATAGCGCCCAACCAGCTTGTAATGCTCTACAGTAAAACAAGTTGTAATGATGTTGTTTATTTACTTGCTACAATCGCGTCCAGAATAAGAGAATTCAGTACATTGATGATTAATCTAATTAATAGGCTATTTGTTGGTGAATGCGTTGATAATATACCAATATCAATACCAGTAACACATTAATTAACCTTGTGTCAATTCAGTGAGTAACTCCTCAATGTATGCAAGCTGCCTGTTCTGTGTGTTGGCTGAAAAAAAAATCTGGTGTTTCTACACAGCCCTGGCTCTGTAAATTGGAACACAAGGTGAAGAGGACTGCACCACACAACAATGTCCATAGCCAGATGGAGCTTCTGAGGGCGCACCCTTTGGCACTGAAGTGCAAAATGTGTGTTTTAGTTTCTAACAGAATATCTTTCTCAACGCAGCAATTAGTTAACAAGGTACAGAGTTTGAGGTTAACTCATACTGCTCCTGCATTGTAGCATAATCTATAGTGAGGTTGCTTTGATTTGGTCTTGTCTATTGCCAACTGTACCTCTACACCTACTGGTACGTATTTGCACAGTGTGGATGTTGGTCTTATCTTGAGCCCTAGGCTGTATTGTCTTATTGAAGTCTATAGTGTATGTCCTGGAACAGTGAAATAACAAACAAAATGGTGTAGCCTATTTGCAGGGCCGTGAGAAGTATTTATTTGTCGGTCTGTTTGTGTGATGATGAATAGAAATAATGTTGATTGCCATATGGGTTATCTAATGTAATTGTATAGACAATAGGTTCAGTATCAGCCTATCAGCTTAGATTGTAGACATTTACTGCCTCTGGACAGGGCTTTGCATTATAATGGATTCTCACGTATGGCTTCCAAAACAAGGCTATTATAGGTATAGTCAGCTATTGCAAGCTAAATGTAAGCTAAAACACTTTATGTCAAATTCAACAAATATATCCTCGCATTTCACTATCTTACCGTTCTCTGTGTGTGTTGAACAAGTTATCCGATATTCTACACAGCCCCGAGTAACATAAACAAAGTGGCGAACACCGCTCGTATCAACAAAGCCGCAGCACTACGCTTTGCTTCACAATGCATTTTGATGTGTGAGGCGGCACCGCGGAGGACCGCAGAGCGAATCTTTATTGATTTGTGCTAGACGTTAGCATGATAGCATAGCCAGTGACCACCCTGTCTCATTCAATTTCTGGAGTGTAATCTCTCATTTTGTTATCTTTATCCTACTTTTTGTTGATTGAAAAGGCACAGTGACTGTTTTATCCTTAAATGGAAGTGTATCATCAGAATTGTCATTGACGTTTATCATTCTCATTAAAGGAGCATAAGATTTTTATGTTATTGTAATTTCATCTGTTCTGATCTACAGCTTTAGAAGGTCCCGACCAAATAGCCTCAAAAGCCTCACCCTCCATGTCATCCTGTAGAAAAGTGACCCATAACCCCAGACAATCGATCTGCTGCAGTATGCTAGCTGGGGCATGACGAGACTTGTGAGAAATGCAGTGGGTTGACGGCTCCCAATCACCAGCAGGACACTGTGTCATTCACATTTTGCTGAATGTGCTGAAGTGACACATTGCTGAGTCCGTTGTGTGAAGGCCAAGACCTGTATACTGTAGACCTGTGCAGGGTGGATATTTTAGTGGTCCCTTCTGTCTGGCAGTATCTTGCATGACTAATCTATACTGTATTGTAGGCCCAATTTGCAACTAAAAAATACACTTTAAGAACACTTAAATCCAGTTTTCGCTTTCAATAAGAGTGTCCACAGTCCACGCTGAGTTTGGTCCAAGACCACAAAGCCTGTACACTCATCATGTGCAATATAATGCTGTGATACTACATTCGTATTTGGTTAAAATACTATGGCTTCCATAATGCATCAAGTCTGGTTATCGGGCAGGGTATAAACACAAAAATATATTATTTAGGGCTGGGAGTCGCAACATTGTTTATCTAATAAATTGCGCAAATTGCTGTGATTAATCACAATTAATCACACTTTTATGGACAGGACAGTATGGAGAGACAGGAACCAAATGGGAGAGAGATATCGGGGAAGGATCGGGAAAATACATCAGGCCAGATTCGAACCCAAACCCATATGGTCATAGAGATTGTTTGCGCCACTGCTTCAGCCTGAAAATAGCCTAATGGTTTTTTGCTGCTATATTAATGTTTAAAATATGCAGTGAGTGTAAGCTAAGATACATTATTGGAGAGAATTTGAGATTAATGATGAAGCTCCACTGGCATGCAATATTTTTGCATGGCATCGCTCTCTAATGAAATCACAATAATACAGCAGTGTTTTTTATTCTCATGTTAAATGCATTAAAATAGCATCACACAAAAAAAATGGCTGTCTCTGTAACCCAATAATACATTCTTGCTCTTAGGAGGACATTGTATTTTTCATTAGAGTTCCTCGTAAAAATGTTGTAAACCTTAGGATTCATAAGCAGCTGTTTTGGCACGTATCCTATTCCTGTTGTGATGACATTGTAACGTTTCGCTGGTCTCGCCGGGGTAGGACGACCGGGGAGACGGACGACATCCCCAGTGCCTCACGCCCTCACGTGCGATCAGGCAGATTGCAATCAGCCGTGGGGGCGTGAGGGCATAAAGAC
>JAODOY010010358.1:10281-29037 GCA_025399855.1 Forbesichthys papilliferus | reverse complement strand
TATGTTTAAATAATTGAATTCGACAGCAATACAAACCTTTCCACAATATATTCAACAACGATATAATTCTGGAAGCCAGTAGGAAGACATTTTGGGTGTGTCTCAAGTCATGACGAAAATTACGCAAATCGAATGTACGCATGTGCAGTATGACGCGGTAGGACAATCTATCGGGTAGGATAGAATGTCAGGACACCGGCTTTTTTGGCTCCCAAACGGCTCTTTACTTGGTACCACTTCTGTCTTTTATGATTCAGCCAAATTATATGTCCTATATTGACATGAGTGCACGTGTATAACTTAAAATAGCTTAACTATAATTTCCAGAATAGCTACCATTTGTTTACCCAGTTTTTGGTATAAAACCATCTGATTTTAACATTCTGGCTGTACAACCAATGATCTTCCAGTTAGTGAATCAACTTTGTCAAACTATTTTTGCATTTTACATATTTAATTTAGGGAGAAATGATTTAATAACTTGGAATTGGCATTTGTGTCAGATAGGCTATATAGTACAAGTAGAGGTTCTAGCTTTCTACTGATATCATGGCTCTATGCATATCCTACTGTTGTCAGAATAGGCCTACATGAAAAACGAGAGCAGGTCATTGTGCTGCACAGGTGAAGTGCAAGTACATGTGTACAAGTGTATAGCCTGCCGTGAATGGAAGCTTGATAGTGATTGAACACCTTCCAACAGCCCGCACCCAGTCCCAACAGATAAATGATGGCCTATTATTCTGTTTACCATTAAAAAACAATAAAAACTAAAGGAAAAAATTTAAAAAACTGTTCTCAGACAGCAGCTGGCTCCTTTAAGTGAACGATGAGAGCCGGAAAGACCATCACTATTGCCATCTCTCTTTAATTTCCCGACTGGCCAGACTGTTAGTGTGTGCGTGCAAGGATTTGGAGCACTCGCACTACATTACCGCTGCCACCAAATATGCGGGCGAAGCATGCAGCACAAATTATCATGATTATCATCAACAAATTACTATGGAATTTTTTTTTTTTTTATATTCGGGGCCCTAGGCGACCACCTAGTTTGCCTGTAGCACGAGCCGGCCCTGTTGTTAGTGCATTCCCTCACACAACGGTGTTGGGCAACTTTCAGTTTGTTTGCAGACATAAATGACAAGGAGGCACCTTCATACAATACAAAGTCAATGGAAAACATTTGTTTGACCTCCATTACGGCAGCAGCGCCAACATCTAGTGAGCTCAGAATCCTCAATTCTTCTGTTCTTTAAGGTTAACCAGAAGGTGCTGACCACTATTCGAGCTCTGTATTTGGCTTCATGCATTGTATAGTTTAGTGAAAATGCCACACACCCTCCCAATGCACCGGAGCGCCAACAATGTCACATGTTTTTTCCGTCCTTTAATTGGGTCGTGTGTCCAACGTTTAGCTATTCTGAATTAAATGTAAAACCACTGACTTTTAGTGAATGAGGACAGAAAAATAGACAAGGAAAATACCGATACATATAGTTAAATAATGTGTTTCTGGGTTGTCAATTAATCAATTTTCTTTTTCTGGATTCTATAATTTCCTCCTCATATTAAATTATAGCTTCACAGCAAGCATTCTGGCTTTAACATCATAGTGTATGACCCTGTCAGATACTGTTCCTCTGAAGTATACTGTAGGCTTAAGGCTTTAGTACCCTTGAGGGTTGTAGTAGAAGCAGTGCCAATATGTGTCAATCAAATGTACTGGCAGGAGACCGGACCTTCACCTCCAACGAATCACAGCAAGAACTGCATAGCCACTAGGCGTCAACTGAACTGCTCATCTTCCAGTGAAACTATTTGTGAGCTTGTGAAATCCCCCCACCCCCCTCCCCAGCCTCATGGCATATCTAGGTGAAAATATTCCAAATAGAAAAAGGTATGTGTAATGTGTCTTAACAATAAACACTTACTGGCAATGTCCCAGTTCTTACGCCTCCAAGGCACGAAGGAAAATGCATGCTAGCAACAATGTAATCAAATACAATAACGGGCTGGCATCTGAACTTAAATGCCATGCTAAGGAAGAGCATTCCTCGGGTTACCATGCCAATCATGTATCATGGTTGGGGCAGACATTACATGCTTGGCCCCCCGGTGTACATTTATATCCATGACTGATGTGTTTGTGTCCTCCACGCATACATAATTCATGTAGCGTCAGGCTCCTTGGCATCCTGCCGTCGCTCTGGCTGCTCCGGCTTTGTGTCCCTCACCCCTCCTGTCCACTGTTCCTGAATGACAATGGCACATGCACATGCTGTGTGCACACCCATACACACATATGGGCGGAGAGATACAGTCAAAGAAGCACACATGCACGCACACACACAACACACATAACTATCGGACAAAGAGCTTCACTCTAGCGCACGTGCACACACGCACGCACACACACACACACACACACACACACATAACACAAGACTATCGGACAACAAACAGTTTCACTATAGTGCGCGTGCACACACACACACACACAAATGTATACACACATACAGTAACACAAAACTATCCGAAAACAAACTTGAGCAGAACCAAAATAAACACACACACACACGCATGCACGCAGGCACGCACGCACGCACGCACGCACGCAGTGTGTGTGAAGAGCTCTCCTCTCTGCCATGACAAGCTGTCAGTCAGCCACGTGACCGGAAGAATGGGAGTGTCCCGGGGGAACGCCTCTAAAAGCTCCCAGAGTTCAGTGCGGCAGAGAGCAGATCTTTCCACCCGCCTGCCTCCGCTTTCTCTTCCTATCTTTCACCTCCCCCTCCATCTCATACTCCACCTCTTCATCCACCTCCTCCCAAAAGTATCTGTCTCTTCTCCCTTCCCTTCCCCTGTACAAGTTAAGCACAAACCATGACAGGTAAGAATGGTACATGGGGTTACTAATGTTACCTGTCGCTTTAGGCACCCATCACTTGAAGTAAAAACTATTGAGACATTCTAATGCACTTTGTACTCGTAGAGAGTTGATTTCCTCCCCATTTACTTTACTTTACTTACTCTGTTTTGGATCTAGACAACTACAGTAGTGGCTATTAGTAGTACTGCATCTTCATGACACGCTTGTTGTCTGCAAACCCCCCCGGGAACCCTCACACCCTGGGAACCCTCAATCTCTGGGCACCGTACCACAGCACAGTGTTCCACAGTCTAACCGCAGACTTCCAGGAGCTTCCGACTCATACAGCTATGAGTACATATTGCGGGCTCCTGCCATGTCGTGGGCCACACTACACTGGTCTACACTACAGTGACCATCTCACACAGCAGGCGAGCCACCGGGAGTGACTCTACATCGCCAGCGTGGCATCACACTGAATGCACAGCAGCCGGCAAGGTCTTGAAACACGCAGTACTACTAATGGCCACCGGGTGTCTTTATTTAAAATTAAGCAAAGTGCTGTAATTGAAGTTGTGTCAGAGGAGGTAGACACGTCCAGAGAAACAGTAGAGCCGCACACATACGGTACACACAGACACACACAGGGTGGGTGCTACATGTGACAAAGGGTTCGGAGCCCAAGGCTGAACATGGACCTCGCACGCACGCTGGCTGCGTTGCGTGCCTGTTTTCAGACAGTGACTGTGTGAATTACAATGGTGCACTATGATGAGTGGGCGAGCGAGGAGCCTTAAAATAGACAGAGCCTGGAGCCGTGATGCGTCGTCCTCTGCCACCGCGAGATTAGGAAGGAGACGACAGCGCCCCCTGCTGAAGCTCTCTGTGCAGGCTCCTGGTTTTAAGAGGTTCTGCCTGGTCTATCGACTGGTAGGAAGATAACCGAGGACATATAAAACAACTAAAAGCAACAACCACATACATTCCGTTGACATACAGTATGTTAAAGACATCTATGGGGTGAAATCTAAACTGGCTTCCAATGCATTTTAGTACATAATCTCACATACTGTATATATCCACATCTATAGTGTACGCAGTTATATGGTTTAGACTTTAGATGATAAAGTTGGGTGGCATTTATTTCCAAGATGATGTCATGCGCTACCGGCTATAAAGGTGCCAGTTGTTGGCTGGTTAGAGGCGATGGATGGTGTCCTTCCTCTAATCTATAACCGTAGACATTATACTGTATCTTATATCCAGTAGAACAAAATACACCGGCAATTTTATATCGGCAAAGTTAACATGGCCGTGACGTGAAGAAAAACTAGAAGGAACAACAGAGAAACAAGAAAAAAGGTTGTATGCAAAACCGAACGTGAATGATTCCGCTTTTGAAATAAATCAATAATTGGTAATAAATAATATTTCATCAGATTCTTCGGAAAGTTGGAATAAGCGGAGAGGTCGAGAGACAGACAGAGAGAGAAGGAAGGAGAGAGGGAGTGATCTACATCACTATAGAAGGTAATGGGATGTGTGATTGCCTAGACTGTGCCATTACTAGCAACATGCTCCCTCAGACATCTCTCTGCTGTGAATTCCTTGTGTTAACACACATTCCTACACACACGTGCGCGCTCACATAAAGCACACGTGCACATATGGTACACCCCATCACCTCAGCATTACTGAACTGCAACGTGAGGAAATTAATTTACGTTAAGACAGGTAGTAAAAAGGATGCATTGTAGGAAAAAATAAATGTCCCCTTTATGTGCCATCAGCACGAACCAATTAGCAAGCAGGCTGACTCCCTTTTCTGTCCGCCGATGCCTCACACACAAGTGCAGCCATTGAGAAAACTGTCATAACCTCACTTTCTATTATCTTGGCAGCTTGCCTCCCAAATGACATTCTCAGAACCGTTAAAATGTGGTATGAGCAAGATGTAGCAGTAATAGATTAAACAAAGGGTCTATTGAGTGCAACCAGGATTACAAAGGCTTCTCCAGTGGTTACCGTCCATCGTCTGTACTGCAGTGAAATGCCTCAGACTGAAGCAGAATAAAGAAATAAAGGAAATAAAAGACTTGTATAGCTCTTATCGCAAGATTGGTCATATTTCCTTGCACTGCTACCTGGTTAAATGATGAAACCCTATTGGGTACACCTTCATTTAATCAGGTAAAAGACTCCTTGAGATTCAAACCTCTTTTACAAGAGAGAACTGGCTAAGAGGATGCTCCAATGGTGTTCTTAAATTGTAAATGATTTAATACCTCTCTATAGCAATATACTACCATAACTATAAAATATATATCATATGTACACAGTACATACAGTATACTTGATAGTTATGGTAATTTCATGCTATTTATTATCTTGTAATGTGACGTAATCTTTAGTATCCTATAATCTGATGTGGACAGACATATTGATGTGGATTGACATAATACATAATGAATAAGTGTATAAAATGTAATCAATTTTTTGTAACGCTGACCAAAAATGTACAACATTTAGGCAATATCATAATATCTTTATAACTAAAATACCAAACCATCAATATTAAATCAAAATACTCTCCAGCTCTAGAATTAGGAATGAAATCATTCTGATTAATATGGGCTGTGATATTGGGTAATTCTCATATTGCTGCAACTGCACTTCGAAACCTTAGTCAGGCCTTTGGAAGACATACAAGCTCATTACCCACAATTGTGACACACACACACACACACACACACACACATTTTTATACAGGAAAGCTAGCAGGCAAGCACAACAGCTGGTGATTGCTGTGAATATTTTAACAATTTCGTATCAGCTGTTTTGTCGGGGGTCCGAGAGAAGACAGCTCCATAAAGTACAAGTAATTGCTGTATTTTCAACAATCGCCCCGTGATTCCTTTATAACTTAAGCAGCAACTTTGATCCAAAACACAGCCACATAGTAAAGACTTTCATTATCACACTCGTTTTCCCTTTTCTCCTGCTCCCAATGAATCTGAAACAGCAGTTTCACACTTCACCTCGCAATTACCTCTCCATCAAACACATTCGCTGAGGAAATAAAAAACCTTGCTCTTAAGCGCTATGTCCAGATGAGGATATACAAAACATAGGGAATTAAATTATTTATATATTCTTACCGGTCTCACACCTTCGCCCAGTAAATCCTTGCTGGCAAATGCAGTTGTTAGGTGAGACACAGGTCCCCCCATTCTGGCACAGTCCATCGCACATAGCTGGAAGTACAGACCATGCAAACATATTCATTACTCATCAAGATTAACCAACATTAGCTATGTAATTAGACCGGTAGCAGCTTATATATTTGCATACAGAATAAGAGCTAATTTGGTGATGTGATTCATTATAGCCTCTCACAACATCCTCCAGACTGATATATGAATTTTCCCAAAGCTAATTCATAAACGTTCCCTTGATGGACTGGTTTGCCAAAAAGCAGACATTTCACCAGTGTTTCCAATGTTGAAACCTCAATAAACAATTCATTGAGATCCCACTTAAAGTGATTGGAAATCTGTAGAAGCATTGATTCATTCCATTACAGCAAGGGATTTCAAATAATAGGATTTAAAGTATATGGTATATGGCTGTGCTTAATTATTAAGCATGACAGAGGAGTCTCAGTTGAAAAGTCTCCAGTTCAATGCCCAGGCTAACTGTCGTAGACCCCATACTGCACTTGCTAATATATTGTATTTAAAGTAGGATGAAATGCATACGCTGAATATTAATGTCTTGTTTATCCTCATGTCATGTCAAGTCTCATGTCAAGAGAATAAGACTAGAAAAGACCAATAACAAAAGGTTAGGTTACAGGATTATCAATATTTTTTTTTCCCTGATATAAAACATCAATAACAAATGTTACACTAACTGAATGACCAAAGATATATTTCCATGACCAAACACTGTGGATGGCGTACCTTTGCAGACTGTTCCGTTGCCTGTGTAACCTGGTTTGCAGGAGCAGCTGTGACCTCCAACCATGTTAAAACACAGTGCGTTCTGGTCACAGTTGTGCATTCCACTCAGGCACTCATCATGTTCTGAAGACAAGAAGCACAAAGAACTTTAATAAAGTGTTGTTCGCATTCACTTTCATAATCAGATGGTTCATTTCACTCTTCAAATGAGTACACAACTCTGCCAATGGGGACGAAAAGCACAACAGAGTATTCAGAGATAGTCATCTGATAAGTCTGCAACACTACCCTGGATCCCACCAGAGCTGTCTTCTGTTTGCTGTTTTGCTTCTACAGCCAGAGTAAAATTATTCCTAATTTGCTATAAATGTAGTATATTGGCCACTTCCCCCAAATGCACAGTTTTTACTCGGTGCCACGCCTGCTGGCTTGGTCGATCTGGCAAAAGAAACATTCTGTGTCGATGGGTCTCAACGTTTACTTTAAGAGCCCCTAATGGAAAATGTAAGTACTTCCAGTTATCTAGTCACAATTCCAAATGTTGGTGTAATACAAGCCAAGCAGATCTGGCCCTGCAGTAGTTGTGATATAATTGATTAAATGTATCCAATTGTCTACCATTGATAGGCCAAATAACACAAATGTAATAGCAACTGCCTCCGTCTGAAACAGAAGTAGAAATTGGAGTGACATTAATAATATACACAGTATATACCTGTACTTGTATTTACAGTACACAGAGGTAATTCCTAACAGTTATTTTAACTGTAAGAACCTTGGCAGCAGTGGTGCATCTGTTTTGCTAATGCTTCAGAATTGGTCATTGCTTCTGCCAGTATACAGTATAGATTTCACCACAGAAGTTGCAGTCATTAGCCCACCCAGCTATCTTCTGCCAATGGCTTACTTTAATTCATTGTGCTTGGCTGGCAAATAATGAGTAACTGAACACTGTGCGTAATAAAGCTTGGAATCATTTATCCCCACTGCAATTAGACTGCTTAATTTGCTCGTGTAATGGTGTCAACTCATGGGCTTTTTACAAGAAGCTGTTTTCCGTGTGTATGTTTTTGTTTTGCAAGGCTTCTTTGTGTTCCCTCTGTCTTCTCAACTTACTGTTTGTTCATTTCTACTGAACACCACTTATGAGAACAAGATTTCTAGTTATTATTTTTTTAAATATCCCAATGTAAACCACTTTATGACAAGTAATCTTAACCAGTGTTTAAATTGGGATTTATCGTACGATTCCGGTGCCAAATCAATCATTTTAAAACTGTTCCGTTGCCTGCATGCCTGCCTGAACCGGTACATTTGTTCTTTGCTGTTCCTTATTATTTAAATGATTATGATCCACAGTCATTTGTTGACTATTCCTAAGCCGCCAGCGCTCACCACTCATCAAAGTAATTTGTTGACCATATATTTAAAAAAATACATATAATAAATCATGTCATCGTACATTATTAAAATGTCAACTTGCAAGTCACAAGACATGTAAGTTGTGTGTGTGTATAGGAAAACACATATGTAGCATGTACAATATTTGTGGAGCATGGTACATGCCTTTACAAATTATTTTGAGACATTTATATTAGAAGCTGTGCAACAACTTTACAACTTATCCCAATAGAAAAACAGTAGTTGACAACATCTACTCTAAAAGGTTCAGACAACAAAAAATAAATGCCCGGTAAAGAACCCCGAAACTGTAGGCAGAAGTTTTACTTTCTTTTTCTGGTGGTTTTAATGGATTTGTGGGAGTACAAAAAGTGCTTGTAGTACAGTGCATTCATTTCTCCAAATGCTTTTTGCACATTTTGTTTACTCACGGAACAGCCTTCGTGAGCCAGTCCAAACAAGGCACATAAACCTTTTGCCCGCTGCAAATTGCTTGAAAGAAGGCTTTATGTGCTAAAACTCTTCCCCTCTGGGCCATTAAACTTACTCTAACTGGCATCACAGTGCGACTTCACGACAACAAATAGGAGGCATTGAAGAGAGGAAATTGCAATGCAGCTTTAGTGCGACATGAGTCAGATAGCTCATTTCTCTGCCATCATCCAATCCATTACACCACCTGAACAGAGTCAGCGCTCATCCACCGCCAAGGTGCCACCGTGACAGGCTCCTCCAGAGAAGACGTGCGCACACACAGGTCTATGTCTGCGTGTGCATGTGATACACTGAAGGGCACCGACTAGTACTACAGCTGATGTTGTTGCTGTGTCACAGCCCCATTTACTAATAGGCAGAATTAAACCCTTCTCTGAGGCATATACAGAGAAAAGAGGGAGAGAGGCCATTTGGCCAAGGTCACATCTGTGTAGCTGCCTGAGCCAGCCTTGACTATGGGTCCACACAACAACAGAGAGAGAGAGACCTACTATATGTTAAAGTAAAATACAATATGTTGAATGTCTTTATTTAAGAATATTAATATAAAAATAAAATAGCATGCTTGCATGTGTACGTGTGTGTGTGTGTGTGTGTGTTACAGTAAACTGTGGTGACCATATCCTTTGTATACATTCACTTTCTTCTTCAGCAGCTGTGTGCGTGTGTGTCTGTATGTGTGTGTGTGCACGTGCAGCTTTGAGCTTCTGTTCATTCATGCCTCTTTGTCTGCATGAGGCAATGTCAGCATGTTTTTTTTGCTTTGTGTGTGCGTGTGCGCGTGTGTGTGTGTATGTGTGTGTGTGTGTGTGTGTGAGAAGTGCACTCCTGTGTCCTCTCAGGATGCAGACTGATAAACAATCAATGATGTACAGGATGTCAATAGGGAGTCTTCAGATGGCCCGTTATTCTCCTCTAATCCCACCATTGAACACGAGCTCTGACCTCAGACAGCTTTCCACCAAACTCCAATTAATTATCAAATTAATGTTTTGATGATATAATGATATCATTGAAATAGCACATTGCTGTTATTTAGGCTGTTAGCAGTTATTTTGAGGAATTACTGTGTATGCTACATGTACAGTATGTTGTGAAATGTATAGGCTAGCCCTGATGAAAGGTTGATATTATTAGATCGGTGGTAGTATGATTTTCCTCTCTAATGGTCGACACGGAAAACCGACCTTTGTTGTAAATTATTGCAAATTAAATGTGTCAATTCACAATTCATTGAGCTTTTCTGTATTTCATGTCTTTACCTGTATCAAAAATGTATTTTAATTTAATGAATTATATATGTATAAAAAGTATATAATCAGTATCGGTTGATTTTGTGCACTGAAAATTGGCAATCGGTATCAGCCAGAACAAAACCGGTGCCTCACTAGTAAATATAAAGATAAATGACAACTACAGTAGGTTAGATTAGAAGGAACAATGTGATCATTTGTTATCATATATATATATATACACACACACACACACACACACACACACAATATATACACAATAAAATAATGATTCAGCCTAAGAGCTAAATATAGTAGAGTAAATGTTCCCTGTCGCCCACATGCTGTCTATACTGTACACTGTTTACTTTGAAAGTCATAATTTACTGCCTACTTGTAGTTTGTGACTTGAACTGAAAAGTACTCAATTATATAAATGATATAGTGAATGATCCTATAAATGCAAGTTTTAAAGAAATATAATTCAGTATACACATACTACAAGTATGTCATTTAGCAGATTCTTCTGACCAAAGCTTCTTATGATTGGAACAATTACAAAGCAAGGCACAGATATGGGTTAAGCAAAATGCTTACAGCTAGGCCAACTCTGGGTTGAACCAACTTTGCAGCTGGGAGTTGAACATATATACTATCTTGCCTTGGTTTTAATAAACACAAATATACCATTTAGCGTCTCTCTCTTCCACCAAAACCCATTCAAAAAGACATAATATGAACCAAGCATTGTCCTGTTCCCTTCATACATACAGAACAGTGTGTTGGAGGTGTACAGGAGGGTGTGATACAGGGTGAACACAGAGCAGGACACACGCAGATCCCTGTTGGCAGCTGACCCAATCCAAGTAATCTTCTTCTCATCGGGGCTGTAACCAAACCCCAGCACCCCGCCATTGGCCCTGTCCATTCCATCTCAGCATCAGGCTTGGTTACCACGGGATTACTACAAGGAGCCAGTACAGCCCACATACATGCACATACTGTACTACTAAGCACAAACAGACCCCCTCCCCTCCCCATGCCGCACACACACCTCAGGTCGGCCTCCTTTAATAGCATTCAAAAGAGAGAGCGAAGCCAATCCGCTACCTTTCATGGATTAGTGGCTAATCTCACAGAGCAAGGAGCGCCATGGGCACTTTGGGGAGGAGAAGGAGTTGAGGGAGAAGAAAGGAGAAGAAAGGAGGAGCAGCCTTGACCTTCATGATCAAGGGGAAACCCAAGTGAAGAAAGTACTTTTGTAAAAAACCTTGGACCTGGACCCTGTATATTTAATTGAGGTGAGAACATGACGTCAGCCTGTCCCAGCAGCTGGGCTGTAGACCATACTGACTGCCTCTTCTGTGGGTAGTACAGATGCACTATGCACACACCAAACTGGTGTCCCATGCTGTTTTGCCCATGTCACACAATGTAAAATATCGAGTCATTACACGTGTTTTTAAAGCCTGTTTCAACCAGGGCATTTAGATCTGCATAATAAGTAGAATTTGCATTTTGCCAGTTGAGAGGATCTACATTCAGTAAAAGGTTGATGCAGTACAATTGATGCAGTGCTTATGTATTTTGTTATACTTTTCTTAACCACCTTTAAAATGTGTAGAATAAAAAACGTATCCCATTAATCTGCATCTAAAGATGGACTCATGGATTGGACTACTGAAAGTCAGGAAGCTGGTCCACATACATCATTGTAATACACGTGCAAAAAAAAAAGAAAATTGTCCATCAATAACTTTTACATTGTTTTGCACTGTG
Organism: Forbesichthys papilliferus; assembly: GCA_025399855.1. Lineage (NCBI taxonomy): Eukaryota > Metazoa > Chordata > Actinopteri > Percopsiformes > Amblyopsidae > Forbesichthys > Forbesichthys papilliferus. Next base: position 17,299 of record JAODOY010010358.1, on the reverse strand, counting down.
CTTGCAATTTCTTAATTGCAGAACACCGTTGAGGATGACAAACAGGCTCGTATATCATGTGAATGTATTACATCGATAGGTAGCGCAGGCGTTGCTTTAATGTTTCCATCCCCGGCAGCAATATATCATCTCTAGAGCACTGGGAAGAATCAACAGCGGCAGATGTTCTATTGCTATTAATGAGGACTTGAAGCCTGGGGCTATCTCAGCATGTCAACACTTATCTTAATAGTCAATGATAGCCACCAATATTAGAGCCACATTGTAGAAACCAACACACCTACAACATGAAGGTACTTGGAGGAGAGCCCTAGTGTACTCTCCTGTATTATCAAACTTGATTAGATTCTTTTTTTCCCCACACAAGGACCACGACCGTGTTATTGCTAAGATCTAATTTGGCTATAATTCATCTTTTTAATATTGGCTGAGGGGTGGGATGTGGTTTTACTACTGATTGTGTTCTGTATCAGGCACTGGGGGCCATGATGGTCTACTGTATGTGGGGGAGCTGATAGTCCAATAATTCAACGGGGAGATTACGACAGTAATTTGACTGTAGCGGGGAAAAAGTCATCACATCAAGACTCTGCGACAGTCTCAGTTTAATCACAGATATTGACTTTTATAAGGGGGCGCATAGCTGTGTATTCCACCGCCTTCAATTTAAGGCTTTTTAATAGGATCCTACGTAAAATATAGTGACACTATTTAATCCACTGGGTTTGGGGAATTAATCCTTATTGTACATCTGGGCACAGAAGTGAAGAAAAGATAAATGAATAAGAAAATCCAAAGATTAGAACTACAGTGACGGAAACCATCCAGTCTGGTGGTTGTCGAAGAAAAAAGAAGTCTGCACGAACAAATGAGGCTTCTATTTCTAAATAAAAACAAGAGACAAGCAACAGAAACAACCCCTAAACAAAGAATTAACTGGTTTACTCTTTTAAAAATAATCTTCCGGTAAATCACACACTTACAACAGTACTGTATGTTTCACTATTTGCTGACTTCCACTGTTTTGAAGAAGCCTCCACGGGTGGCCCATAGGTAGGGGAATATGTATTGTTCATCGCCTATCTTGAGCCTTGATGCTTTCATTCTGCCTCCAGTGACACAGAGAGAGAGACAATGGACCTACATTCTCTGGGGTTCAGCGTAGTAACAGTCAGCCCTAGCTCTCTGCTGTTGTGAGTTAGTCTGCATTACTGCAAATTGCTTTTTTAATTGCTGAAGTTGCCCGTTCCTCTGAAATGACGCGCACAGGGATCTACTCAGCCTCATGTTTCACAAGCTGCATACAAGTAGCGTGGAACAAAGTCGATCTGCCACTCATAACTGTCTACAGTGACATTGTTTGGCTTGATGAAAAACAGACACACATTATAGAAAGGATTTGTCAAAAGTCATCCTTAACCCTTGGAACCCGCGATCCGCATCGGTGCGGAAATAGTGCATAGCGTACATATCTATTAATAGATTAAGAACGGTAAATGCTATAAACTTACATTTCTTTCCTCTTAATCCTGGCATTCTACTGAAAAAAAGATCGCTATGGCTTGTTTTCTTCCGGGTATCACATCATATGCATGACGACGCTGGATTTGAATACTAAATAGAAATAGAAAGTAAGTAGACTTTGGTCATAAGAACGGCATCACAATTATGTTGTTTTTCTGATAAGGTAGAAATTATTTCGTACTACACATAATACTCTTCATGGCCTATCTGGCAGTGTGTGTGTGTGTGTGTGTGTGTGCGTGTGTGTGTGTGTGTGTGTGTGTCTGGACCATGTAGTTTGATGGTTTAGTCATGTGTGCAGCTGGTCGCCTAAGGTGTGAAAGATGCAAACAGGAAAAGAAAAAAAAAACACACCTTGGAAGTGCAATGAATGTGATGTTCCACTTGGTCTCATAACAGAGAGGAACTGCTTATACCTGTGGCACAGCTAACTTTGTTGATTTTGGCCCCAAAAAATGGTTTTGGCCCAAAAAAGGTTTTGGAAACTACCCAAAAAAATGTAAATAATTGTACATTTTTGGTTTCTGTGTTAGACCTCAAGAGTTATATAGTTTGTAAAGGCATGGTGTAACAAAATATGTGTTTGAAAATAGATATGCAATGCAGTTTTCCATGCTTTGTATAATAAAAATCATGAAAAAAATTTACATTCGTTTTAACATTTTCTGCATTCATTACACAAACGATAATCTAAATGTCTTAGAAGTAATAGATAACTATTACAGAAATTCCTGTAGAAGCAAAAATATCAAAATTATAAGAAACGGCCAAAAAGTCTTAGAGTTGAGATGGTTTTAATGTCTAATTTGGCTACGACTTCTGTAAAATATGCACACTTCTTGTTATGGGTCGCTATCTGAGGTGCATTCAGAATTAGCAAACATGTTCACGGACATATTCAAGCAGGTTTTTTTGAGTTAGCCACAAGCGTTTGTGAACATAAGCAAACAGTTTGAGGAGGTAGTTCTTGGCAACCACACATTGACACTGGAGGAAGGGTGACAGTTTAAATCTAATCATTTTGGAATGTTTACACAAATCGTTCAAATGTCACATTCAAAACAAACAAGTTCACCACAAACGTTCGCCTCAGTTTGCCAATTCTGAACCAACTCAGTGTAACACCACCAAGACCACAAAATCCCATGTTTATTAACGGAAGCATATTTAACGTTCATGTATGGCGGATAAAATAAAAATGCTTGAAGAGTTGTGGTTTCTGCCACCGTTTGATACCACAACACATTCTATCTGGAATCAAATACAATATTTACAAATAATTGTAGCATGACATTACAACAAGCCTACATGTATGTCATGGGGATGTGTGATCTGCCTCTCCCTAGAGACTTGTCCGTATCAATAGGAGCTCTCCAGCACTAAGCCAATATACCACCCTAGTGTAATTGGGTTTAGTTAGTCAAAACAGTAAGCCTTCTCTGGCTTCACATATGGCAACGCCTAGCAATTGCACACAGAAAGGAGAATTTCCTGCCAGAAAATTAAATTAACTGACCAATGCTCAATAGGAGATTGACCGTAAAACATGAAAGCTATTTCATCATAAGCATTTCTGGGTTTTATATCAGTGTGTCTGGGAAGTATTCCAGACAGGATTACAAGAAAATATTAAGTACATTGTTATTAAACCTTGCCTAGGGAGGAAAATAAATCTTTTTGGCACTTGCATGTAAGACAGTATAGTCTGCTTATCCGCTGTGACCTATAGACAATGGTTTGAACACCCAGACAGAACAAAGAGTGAATCGTCCATGTAGTCATCTTTGATTTAAGTTCAACTTGATCACTAACAACTTCTTCTCTTCCCACTAGTTAACATGTTCTCAGTGCACATGAACGGGTGTGTGTGTGTGTGTGTGTGAGTGTGAGAAGGAGGGAGAGAGAGAGAGAGAGAGAGTGGGGTGTGTGTGTCAATCACTTTGACACTTTATCACTGAAGCTTTGACACTTCCCAAGAGGCCAAGTTTCGCACGTGAATCATTTCAGCAGTTTCTGAAAGTTTACTTGGGAGGAAAAAGATTTTAAATAAAAATAGTTTGGATGCACTTTTAATGAACGCAGTGCTGCAAATATGGAACAAACAGACTGAGATACAGTAGTCCGTTGAGAATTGCAATGAAGTTCTTCATTTATTCTAGAATTACTTCACCCAGTTATGTGCTTTATTGTCTTTACAAGAAAACACTTTCCAAAACAAATTCAATGTTACCTGATAATATTCTATGCTATCTCTATAAAGTAACATGGCTGGTCTAGATTAGTGCATGTGTTTATATCAGTGTGTTCACTGCCTGTATGACACATTGCAGTGCAAGTACAGTATATGCAACTGTATTTGTGCACTGGTAAAGTAAAGTTTAACCAACAGCAAAAACAATATGGTGCATAGAGATGGTGCCATATCTCTATGCAAATTAAAATGGAGACAATGGTTTCAGTAATTCTGATTGGCTGAAACCACCACAAGCACCTCCCACACCTGAATGTTCCTTCTTTAATCATCAGTTGTTTCCAAACAAGCTGGGGTATAATAAGGCAAGCACGTGTGGAGGAATGTAGATTTAAGCTTCAATTAAAGTCACCTGGAGGTGCAAAATCACCTATATAAAGGTATATGCTTTATGAATTAGCAACAACCTCACAACAAACAACCTGACAACAATGCAACCTCACAAAGTCAAACGCATGCCGCTATGCACATGCATAAAAAAGAAACATGATTCAGTTGCTGTTTCTTGACTAGCTGTCTTTGAAAAAATAATCGGTTACTTCTACCCAGCCCCGGCCCGTAAATTGTAACATAAACAATGTGGCGAACACCGCTCTTATCAACAAAGCCGTAGCACTATACGCTTTGCTTCACAATGCATTTCGACATGTGTCTTGATCACTGTTTTGATTTGAGCTCAAAGTTAGCAAGAATGACTGACTATACCTTTAAGCTCTATCTACTAGTAAGCAGCACACAAAATGCCTCCCTCTGGATGCAGTGGAAAAACCACAGTCCTTCCCAAGGCTTCATTCACCATGTGAGCCTGGTGTCAGCGGGCTGTAATGGGAGAACTCACCTGTGCAGGAGTAGTCATCGATCCTGATGTATCCCATATGGCAGATGCACATGAAGGAGCCTGGGGTGTTAACACACATGGTGTTCTCCCTGCAGTAATGCTTCCCCTCTGCACACTCATCGATATCTAGATAGAATATGAGGTGGAAGGGAAGGGGGGGGGGGGTATTGTGTTAAGGTCCAGAATCACATACAAGGCATTTATCATAGTGTGTTTGGTACAGTAGCAGTTGAGAGTGAGCACAAGACTATGCACACTTTTTAAACGTCGATCTAAATTATATAACAAGAAGAATACAAATAAAACTAAAACAATACATATAAATACAGCAATTCCAATCAGATTACTAACCACATATACACAGACACACACATTGGCCTATAAATATGATAATTTAGAATGTCTTGCGAATAATCCTAATTCTACATGCAAACGCATACTAGCCATCGCCTTGGCAACGTGATCTGTTCAGATGAAAAGCGACACCGGGCCAAACTGCTGCCCTTCTCAAGTAAACAAAGTAATAATCTTGATAAAGTGACGCAAATCCAGCTCAACAAAAAAGCCGAACATTTCCATAACCAAGCTAATGGACTCCTTGTTTCTATTGATGGAGGCTGATTTGTTGCAGAGAAAAAGCAGGACTGGTGCTTGGCACTTCTGATTTAGTGTAATTCACTTACTGCATTCACTATCTGTGAGAGGACGGTTGCACACACACACACACACACACACACACAGGCACACGCACATACAAAGCAAAACACGTTCAGTGCCAGATGCAGTTACGGTGCGGGCTCACAATGGAGTTTCAATAGATCTGCATTGGCATTCACTCAGCTCAAATGTCCTTGAGTAAAGCCATAGAACTATATGGGTAAAGAAAGCATCACACACACACACACACACACACACATCCCAGCATCTGCCTGTTTACTCTGGCATTCACTTTCACCTCTCTTCACTCTTTTCTTTTCACAGCTTCATCAACACTTGATCCCTGATTCTATTCAACTCCTCATTCCTGCACGAGCCAATGGACAATTGACAGCGAGCAATGAAAGCACATGTGTCCTTCGCAAAATGAATTAAAGCTAATTAAACCGCATGAATAGGCATGAGAGAAAGAGCGAGAGAGGGAGAGAGCGGGCGAGAGATGGCAAGTGAACAGGTCAGGTGAAAAAGTGGATGAAAAACAAAACAAAAGTATAGGAAAGAAAACACAGCGACGCATTACAGCCAAAAAGGCTGTAAGGAAAAGATAGAAAGTATAAGTGTGTGTGAGAGAGAGAGAGAGAGAGAGGGAGAGAGGGGGGAACAGAAGCCGATAAGCAACATGGCTACAGGTACAGCGAATGCATAGAAAGGTTTTCACTTTTCAGTGAAGCGACTGATTCACTCTCCATCCTGTGCAGGAAACTGCAGTGGCGACCTTGGACGCAGGTCTCAAATGACCCCGATTTAGAGAGGCCCGGCCGGGGCAGCAGCTCTGATTTACAGCCCATTCACAGGACGCACATCCATCTCAGCCCTGGGGACACCAGGAACGTTGGCTAAAACAATATGTTAAGAGGTGAGATGACGAGGTGTTTTGTGCTAAGCACGGAAGCAGCAAGCGCCTACGTCTCCATTAGCTCCATTTTCTTGATTGGCCTGTCACACAGACGCACGTGATATGCCACGCTACAAAGTATACAGTGGCTTTTATTGCTGTATATAGCCGTTTGGGTCAAGCACGCCACATTGAATGGGAGGGAAACAACCGTAGGCTTCTATTCACCACATCAGGTTCCTCCATAGGGCTGAATCAATGAGAGTCCTATATATACCAGACCAGTATCTCATACAACATTTACACCAGACCAGTATCTCATACATGTACACCAGACCAGTATCTCATACATGTACACCAGACCAGTATCTCATACAACATGTAAACCAGACCAGTATCTCATACATGTACACCGGACCAGTATGTCATACAACATTTAAACCAGACCAGTATCTCATACAACATGTAGACCAGACCAGTATCTCATACATGTAGACCAGACCAGTATCTCATACAACATTTAAACCAGACCAGTATCTCATACAACATTTACACCAGACCAGTATCTCATACATGTACACCAGACCAGTATCCCATACAACATTTACACCAGACCAGTATCTCATACATGTACACCAGACCAGTATCTCATGCAACATGTAGACCAGACCAGTATCTCATACATGTACACCTGACCAGTATCTCATACAACATGTAAACCAGACCAGTATCTCATGCAACATGTAGACCAGACCAGTATCTCATACAACATTTAAACCAGACCAGTATCTCATACAACATGTAGACCAGACCAGTATCTCATACAACATGTAAACCAGACCAGTATCTCATA
>JAODOY010010348.1:5824-29038 GCA_025399855.1 Forbesichthys papilliferus | reverse complement strand
GGGGAGAGAGGGAGAGAGAGGCGGGTATAGAAATGCCGACGGGGGGAAGGGGGGTTGTGCATCAGGACAACTACCACCACTAAGGTGAAGAGATATTTAAAAACGTACGTTCATTTGTTGACAGGGAAAGCATAGTTTTGGGCTTGTAGCATCTGCTTGCTGTTATCTCCTTTGTTTGACGTCAGAGTGTGTGCCGTCATATCCTTGTTCGCCTACGGCATTTTTATTCACAGGCTTGAAAGCATGCAATTGCGTTTTCATGTGGATGGAGATTTATTTTTTTAACAACCACCAACAATCCGCCGACGAATCAGTTCTGCATGAATATCTCCCACACTTTGCATATGTGTCCGTAGTCAACCGGCATTGTGCGTCGTCCATGTGTCCATGTACGTGTGGACTAGGCATTAGCCATTCGCTGATGAGTTTCATTATGGCTGATTGATTCCTGGGTGTGTTTGACTAGTTAACTGCTCTTTATTAGTAAATTAAAATGACTATTAATATTCTAACCTGAGAATGTGCTTTGAGGATGTTACACAACATTACTGAAGTTAATTTGAGCAAGCCAAAACCGAACAATTCCTCGATTCCAGTAAATTACTCCAGCTGTCAGTTACAGTATTAGCAACCCCATAATATTTAGATAGAGTTACAAACATTCCCTTTTATTCTTTTATCGCACATGTGCCTTTCTTTGTTATTATAATTATTAGGTTTCACCTTTCCCTCTGACAGGCTACAATATCAGGCAAATATATTAATGCTTTATAGTGCTTCTGTAGACTTCCTGAAGATTACAGTAGATCTGAAAACAACCCCAAGGCTCTGAATACTCAACAGGAGACCAGAGAAGAGAGGTCTAGGCAGAAGTTTTAACTGACACAGTTTATAATTCTCTCTCTGTCCGTCCTTCTGTCTGACTGACTGAGACTGCCTGTCTGACTGACTCCCTACCTTTGAGGGGTGACAACAGATGTTAAAGTGGGGAATGTGATGTATTCTTTACACTGGCTTGCTAGCCTTGTAACTAGCAAAACTGCTATTTGCTTGAGTAAATCTCACTGACAGACAACATATAACAATATAACAAGTCAATAAAATCTATTGTCTGTACATCAATAGTTGTTCTTTGTATTGTGTTGTATTGCATTGTATAGATAGATGATGAGATCATGTGTGCCATCTTGCTAGCTTGTTGGGATATAACAGTTGCGCTCACTTTAGATCAAGATTACTTTATTTGTCCCTGATGTCTTGGGCAGTCTGACAATTAGTATTAGTAGGTTTTCAGAAAGCCAGTAGAGTAGACAGAGAATAACATGTTTTCTTTAACATGACAACATATTGCTTCTAAGTGAGAGACACAGTGTATGTTGGAGGAATTGGGGTTATTCATTGATAGTTGGTGGGGTATTTGGGGGTGTCGAAAGGGTCGTCTTATCCCTTGCTGTGCCTCCGCAATAACTGTGAAAACACCCCCTCTCCCTCACACACACACACAGACACACACACACACACACACACGCACACAGCCACAGAAACCTTTGCGACACGCATGGCCTTCCTTTTTTTTTAAATTAGCGCAATTCTCACGGTTTCCCGGGCAACGGCCCCTCCCCTCCTCCGCCCACACCCCCAACTCTCCCTTTTGAAAAGAGCCAATCACGTGCAAGCCGGTAGCTAGGCGCCCTGTTTATCGGTAACCAGCAACGGACAATGGCGGTAACCCGACACCTCCTCAATGAGGTAGGGCAAAAGAGAAGCAGGGAGCGAATGAGAATGGGGAGGGGGGAATAAAAACTGAGCCGTCAGACTGTCAGAACTAAAAGACTGATGTGTGTGTGTGTGTGTGTGTGTGTGTGTGAGGAGAGAGGGTGGGGTTTGGAGATCTGGCGTCAGCAGCGTAACGGATACATGGCTCCTATTAGGCCATTCATGGCTGGGTGGCTCTGAAAGGGAGCCGTGTGGCCCCTACCTGTGAGAAGGTCTTTGATGGGCCTTCACCCCTGTCCAGTGCAGCTACGTGTTCACAGGTTATCAGCAGGGATCGGCGCTAGAGATGCCAGACCACCACACACACACACACCATCGCACTATTTTGTATATTGTATTACGACAGGTTTGGTGCGTGTCTATGTGCGTGTGTGTGTGTGTGTGTGTGTGTGCGCTGGAGCGTGTGCGACAGACCTGTGTGTTGGTCACAGCGAAGTGACTTTGCTTTATCAACCAGAGAATAGACAGTTTGACTCCATCTCCTCTATAACCCCAAGACAAAGCAGGCACACACACACACATACACTCAGCACGTATTGGGAATGGGCTATATTTAGGGCAGCTATAGCCTGCTAGACATGTGACATGGACACAAAGTGTCAATGAAGCTCACATTAAACACACACAGCTCATAGTGGTGATGTATCCCTAACTTGCTAAACTGGTGTGTGTGTGTGTGTGTGTGTGTGTGGCCTACATGCAGAGCAACATATCCACAGCCGTGACGTGATTTTAATTCTACCCCTTCCCCCCTCCTTCCCAGAATAGTGTGTGTTCACTTTGTCTTTGTAGTGACATCAGGGGCGTTCCTCTCACTACACACACCAAGTCCATATTGTTCTTTAGTCGTGCCTCGGCCGCTACGCCACACACACCCCCTCCCTCCCTCACTCCCTTCCCCGCCCCTCCCCACCTGTTTCAGAATCTAGGTCAGTTGCCAGCTTGTCCCGGTGGTTGCCTTGGCCACCACCGGCCTTAAGAGACTACCAGTGTCTGGTGACCGACGGCCTACATCTTTCCCCCCTGTTTTACCTTCTTCGCCCTCCCCGCCTGTTGGAGAATTGTGGGAACAGGTGGAGGTCGTATCTTTCAATTTGAACAGCTTGACTGTCGCCCAAAATAAACCAAATGCTGTAGGTTGATGTAGGTTTAAGGTGGTGGTTGTGATAGTCTGGGTCTTGTTATTTTATATTGTTTTGGTTTTAGTTTGGTCAACTAACGTACTTTACTGCTACTGATTCCCATGGACCCCCCCCCCCTCTCCTCCAGGTTCCCCCGATAATGGGGCCCAGCAACACCTGGAAGCAGCGACCTTTGACCTCCTAATAAGAGGAAGTGGAGTGTTGTAACCCGATTAGTCAGCTGGCCGAGAGCGAAAGAGCGGGAGAGATAGAAAGATGAGAGTGTGGCAGAGTCAGAATGACATGGAGAGAGAGAGAGAGAGAGAGAGAGAGAGAGAGAGAGAGAGAGAGTTCCCTGGCAGCTATAGCCACTAAGTGGATCTGCAGTTGAAAATCTATTATAATAGCAGTCGGCCAGCGCCCTTGATTGTCTGCGTGTTTGGAGAGCTAATGTGGTGCAGTAACTCTGGTACGCTAAGTCAGGGGTTCCCAAATTTTTTTCCTCAGGCCTCCCCCCTATACATTTGTGTCACAACTAGCGCCCCCCTTCTCCACATGCACGCACACGCACACACACGCACACACACACAGCTTTTAGCATATCTTGCCCTAATAAAATAATCTAGCCTTGCAGACATATGTAGCATTGTTTACATTTTAATGAGATATGAAACTTCATAAGATGCAGCTTTGTATATTTGCTTTTGACCACGCAAATCTTGTTCTTTGCGACAGAAAACATAAACTGTTTCATCAACATTGTGTCTTGGGCTACGTTCACACTGCAATCCTTAATGCTCAATTCCGATTTAGTGCTCAAATCCGATTTTTTTGTTTTGCTGTTCACATCATTACCTGTTAAATGCGCCACGTATCAGATTCTAGTGTGAGCTGATCACGGTTCTGAAGTGACCCGCATGCGCAAACGAACAAGATGTCACATGCAGCGCGGCGCGCTGTGTCGATTGTAGGAAAGTAAGCACTGACTGAGAGACTGAAAGTCAGCCGTACTACGGTCATTTTACAAGTTGACGTGAGGTGGAGTCCAGCGAATTTATACAGAAGAAAGACAAATAGCTGACTGTTGTAGGCTACTAAAGCCGGTTAAACACTCACATGGAATATTTCCTCCGCCAGACATTATGCAAATTGCCCGCAGACTGCCAGTGGATTTCATATGCCCGTATCGGTAGCGCATTCTTTCTGCGTTGGATGTGAGAAAACTCGCGCCAACCAGGGTGAATTTCCATCAGTTGAAAGGGCCTACATCAGCTTTTAAAACTATGTCGCTCCCTAGAGGTGTCACGGTAAAATAATCAATTTAGTGTTTTCTTTTTTATTTTCGCACCCCCCAAACGGCAACCTCGCGCCCCCCCCCTTTGGGGCGGGCCCCACAGTTTGGGAATGACTGCGCTAAGGCATGTAACACTGCAAGTCTGGTGTCACAAACAGAAATACCACGCCAGATTGACTCGAAACTGTCAGATTTTTCAGTAGCGCCCTCTGACACACACACGCAGCCACACACACACACACACGTATTGTATGTCAACATGCACACATATACACAGTCTGTTCTTGTTCCATGTCATTTTGAGATACAATTCCAACCACTGATTATATCATGTGAAACCTTCTAATAACACCGTTTCTATCCACCTTTGAACCCCTTGCCCATTTTTCCTGGTTGTGCTGATGTGAAGACGTCCCTAGTATCTTTGATTAATTAACAACGACAAGCTAACAACAAAACTAATAGCCTACCCAGTGACCCAATGGAGATTAAAACCATTAGGTCTTCATTTTGCATAGGTTTGCATTGTCTGGTCTCTTCATCAGGGCTCGTTTAGTATTGTCCTGCCTCTAACAGTAGTCCCTTTATTTTCACCTCACCCTCCCCGGGGCGCTAAATGGGACATCGATATTCCAGCCCGGTCGGTTGTTGGCCCTTGGCCCGGCACCTGATAGCTCTTTGTGCTCTGCCACTACCGCACAGCTACAGCTAGAGAGACCTGCACAGGTCCAGTAGAGGTCCAGTTAGCTCAGCGAAGAGGGCGGATGAGCGATTGACTCGGACATTCCTGCCATCCCTGGGGCTTTTCTACCTGGCTTTCCCAGGCTTAGTTGGCTAAGGTGTTTTCTTTTAATTTCAGTGCAATTGCCATTCATTCCAAAGTTGTAGTCAGGCCATATTTTCCTTGACACTGTCAACCATCAGCGGGAAAAGCTTGAACCTTCCCAATTGGGCAATTGGGCCGAGCCATGCAGGTAACCCTCGAGCAAGGCACTTTCCCCCTGCAGTGCACCCCGATTCCCCCCTACTTCCCCCACCACACACACACACAAACGCACACACACACATCCCAGAGCCCCTCAGCCCATCTCTCCAGGGTAAAAGAATCCTTTGTGTGGCTGTCGGGCCCCCTTTAACCCTCGGTGAAAGCGAGAGGGAATGACAGAGTGCTAATCCCAATGGAGGAGGGGGAAGGGGGGGGGGGGGTCAGCAAAGGCCTCCACCACCATTGAATCCCCCCCTCTCCTAAAAAGCAGAGAGTTGCCAGGGCGAGCAACAGGTGTGAGGTGGAGCAGACGACCTGGCGACATACGCCAGAGCGCATTGGGTTTTAGCGCGCCTTGTAGAGCGTCCGCACTCTACGCAGGATTCCAGTGTTGGGTGCTACGGACCCCGGGTTACACAAACGCACACACTCCGAGTGTACCACAGCCTGAAATAATCATACAATCGTCCCGTCCCGTTCTGTTACCCTGTTTCTATTCTGCCCCGTCTCACCTACATATCTTCGCCAACCTCTTCCTCGCCCCTCCCATCTGTCTTCCATCTGATTGTGAGTCAGATTGTGTCTGCATCCATCTGCGTGTGCTTTGATCAGACAGAAAGACAGACAGGCGGGCTTGCGCAGCCATAAATATTGTACGTCTGAAGGCTCGTGGAGAGAGATAAGAGAGAGATACCTTTTTGCAAACTACTTTCAGGTTTTTAGCAAACACGCACATGCGTGTTTGATTAATGGGATTGTGTTTGGCTCCCAAGTGATGGCCACAAGTGTGCCACAAAAACCTGCAGAACTGTCTTGGAGAATGTGTAAGTTTAATATGCACATACGGCACTGCCGGGCTCAGGTTGTGTAGATCTCACCTCGATGCATAAGAAGGCATCAATCTGTTTTTCGTCTCTTTCATACAAAAGTTATTATTATAATAGCAATGTGTAATATATTATATCAGTTATAATTTAATATCATGTGGCTTGACCACAACAAAAACGTTCTGTCTGTCGATTTGTCTGTCACTATCAACTATCCAACCATTAATCTATTTATTTTTTCTATTTAGTCTACGTCAGCTATGTGAACGTTCACGTAAGCAAATGGTCTTGGCAGTTTGACAATACTGCGTCCACCTACTGCCTCTAGCATTCCTGTGGTTAATGATCTACCGGGGATGGTCAGAAGTTAAAAAGCTCACTGGCCACGGTCAATGTTCCTAAAGCATTTTAATCTAATGTAATTTATAATGTTATGCAATTATCATATTAGAGAACACTATTTATATACTATTACATTTTCCTGCACTATTTCCTTTGGAGTTTTTAGTGGCAGTGGCAGGATTCTCATAGACCTGTTGTCAGGGTCACCAAAACTTGTTAAGGTTAAGATTAACGTAATAGATGGGAAAATATTATTGTATAAAATGAGTATAAGCTTTTTCTTACCCTAAGCTTACATTTATTTGTCTGACTGAATTTACTTTTATATACATGGGGAGCATGTGTGCTGAATAAACCCTAAAACCTCACAGTTGACAGTTTTGAAGTGGTTCCTTTAATAATTAACTCAATTTGTTACTTCACACACTCACATACTGAGAATATTTTCCTCTTCTAAGATTGGAGGTCGTCAGGGTGATTGACGGCTCTCTGATGAGTATGTGTCACAGGGATATTTGGCAGATTCTCTGGGTAATTTCCCCAGGATGTCGGAGAACATGTCTGGCAGCTGCTGATATGTGATTTGATGTTGGCACTTGCTACTGTCGGTGAGAGGAAGGGAGAGAGATGAGAAAGTTATTGGATTCACCTCCGAAAAGGCACAGATTGCTGAGGTCTGGGGTTTAATTTGATTGAAAACAAAATGTATTTAGACTGAGTTTGAGAGAGAGATTACATTAGAATATTAGAAGATTAGAAGCAAACTCTATTGTGGCATATTTGGTATGAAAACTAAAATACATATTTATTATGAATGCTATAACAAAATAGTGGAGCCAAGAAGCTGTTCATCTTTTGTCAGTTTGAACGTTTCAAAGTGTGAATGTGTGTTTGAACATCTTTCCAGTCAAGCCGGCTTTGTGTTTGCGTGTCCTCATAGGCTCAGAGTTTCTGTTTCGGTTTAATGATTGGTTAGAAGAATTCATTCTGCTTACCGTCATTGTTGTAGTTCAAATGTTTGAAAACCGACACGAGCAACGAGCAACAACAAAAAGAAAAGAGAGAGAGAGAGAGAGAGAGACTGAATGTCAGTGGGAGATGTGGTGGAATTAAAGAACGTTATATTTGCTAAATAGTATTTAACATTAGTTTTTAAAATGACATTGATGTTTTTATAGTTTAAGATCGTCTTGCTGTGGCTGCATCCACTTTACAATGGCAGTTTGTAAGATTTTAAGTGCTCAATTGTTTCTGGTCTGTCTTAACTTGTCTTCTTATCCAGATGGCAACACAATGGAAATTCAGTGATCATTAATGCAAGGTTGTAGCACAAGGTGTGTCATTATTTTAAAAAAAAGTATAATGACCTTAACTTTGAACATATAAACGAACCACCATTTATTCCACGAATGATCATTTAAAGGTGGAGTGGATTTTGCATATGTGTATTAACCTGCCTGGGATTTTACTGGCAGGAAGGATTTATTTGGTTTGTCTATATCTGTGTGTGTGTGTGTGTGTGTGTGCGTGTGTGCATTTGATAGGCGTAAAGTGCTTCTCTCTGGTTGGCCCAACACTTCTGTGTGAGGGGAGAACCTGTTGTCCTAACAAATGCCTTTTTATCTTTACTTGTTTTTCTGACCATCCCTCCCTCTAGCTGACTAAACACTGGTGTTACTGGTATGGGGGTGGGGGGGCCCATTGGCCCACCCACCCTACTGTGTCACGTGTGTATTTGTGTTAAAGTTATTACCTAATTGATTCAGTGGCATCTGACTTTAAGCAAATACAGGTTTGATACATGCATTCTTTTTTTACATGTCAAAGGCTAATAGAGGAAAGTGAATTAGCTGAGAATATATTGTTGGGGTTGTTGTGGTTTGTTTATGGAGTGTGTGCGTGAATCTCAAGTGCTCCCCTACACAAACACACAGTCCATTAACACGTCTTATCGCTTCTGCAACTCTGACCACACTGGCTGTGTTATCTAGATTTGTTTAGGTAATGACTAACCCTCCTTAAATAAAGCATATCTAGGCTTTGCATGCATAAAACGATTTAAAAGTCGTTGATCCATTGTGTCTTGGCGTGTGTAGTCATAATTGAATTTGCACAGCTATTCTTGCCATTATTTCTACATTTTGAACCTGTATCTACCTCTCACAATGCCTGTTGGCTGCTCTCCCGAGACCGGAATCTTCCCTAACAGATCAATATAGCTGCTGATATCTTTTATTTTTTTACCATGCTATTAAGCGTTAGCGATGCCATAGACAAATCATTGTGGGGTGTATATGTGTTTTATTCACAATGGAGGGGTGTGATGATTGCTAGCATGGTGGCAGCTTTTCTTAACTGGCAGTGTATCGGTGTGTGTGTGTGTGTGTGCGTGCGCAGGTGTGTGTGTGTGTGTGTGTAACGATCACAGCAGCTGGTTGGCTATATAGAGAGAGCTCGTGTTGATGCCCCTGGACAGCAGAGGGAAAAAGTAAAACACCATAAACATATTTTTTCGCACATCCTCTGTTCAGTGGTAACATTACCGACATTCCTGTGTGGCTGCCTGTACGTTTACAGTTTAAAGTTTGTCTATCACTGGGGATTTCAGTCTAAACCGATCTATATCCACACCTCAAAATGTAATTATAATTTTTTATTTTTTATTCATGAAGCATTAATAAGATTTAGTTAAGTAGTTTAAGTTTAGTAGATACGATTTAGTTTAGATCTAGTTAAGTCAATTTTTTAAATTTTACAACCCAGAGACAATAAAACCGCTGCGGTTAGAAATGGTCTTTTAGAGTATGGAGCATTTGGAGAAACACAAATATTTTGATCCTATTTTTGTCCTAACCTAAATAGCACTACTATGAAGCTCCGTGGTGCCACAATGTTATCTTATCTGTATCACATCATGCCGTGTGTGCCTGTGTGTGCGTGTGTGTGGCCTCTGTGTACCTTGCCTCTTCAATCACAGGTCCCCAAACATGTAACCCTCCCTTTTCCTGCGTCCCCGCAAGAGGAACAAAGCCGTAGGATTCCCAGTGAAGCCTATCGACCACAGCGAGGGCGATAATCTCGGACAGTTTACTTAGTAACCAAATATCCCGGCTCGCCTCCACAGTGTATATGTCAAGTGAGCGTAGCATAGCTGTCAAACATGCCCGTCATCTGCAAGAGCCTTATTTCTTAAAGCGTGATTGTCAGAATGTCGGAAATGTATAGAGTTAGTGTCAGATGTGCGTATGTGCGTGTTTGCGCGTGTGTGTGTGCATGTGCGTGTGTTCGTGTTTTCGTGTGTGTGTGTGTGTGTGTGTGCGCGTGTGTGTGGGCTGGCGAGAGCTACTGTGTATTTAGGTCCATGAGGTAACAGATTGTGTCAGGGCCCCCATCTCTCTGTTGTATTGTTGTGATGATGTTTGTTGTGTTGTGGGAGAGGTAGCCTGTTTTGGAAGTGGACTAATGAAGTGCAAACTGTGTGAATCGTCAAAGTGGGTATAACTTATTGTGTACGTGTGTGTGTGTGTGTGTGTGTGTGTGTGTTTAGCTGTGTGTCTGAGCCTACGTTACCAGCTGGTGGTTCTCTGGAATAACAGAGACATAGGGTCGGCCAGGTGCGTAGCACTGAGCAACGATCACACCGGGGACACAAAATACAAATACTAGTGTGACCGTTAGCACGAGTGCTTTAGCCCTGGAGCTTCTTGTCAGCCACAACATTGGTACAGTCCATCTTACACTACAGCTGCTGGATAGTGTAACTCTCTTCACCAGTGTTCTCTCTGTGTGTGTGTGTGTGTGTGTGTGTGTGTGTGTTTGTGTGTGTGTGTGTGTGTGGGTGTCCAGTTGGAATAGCCATGAGCGAAATATCTAATATATTCTGTAGTAAATAAATACACAAGTATTTACTGGTAGGTACATGTTCTGTCATCTGTCACATCGTGTGTTTGGCTGTTCCCTCCACTGTGTTAATTGTCCTCCCCCTGTTGGAGGGGATGTGACATCAGGATTTGACCTCAAGCCTCCTTAGTGTGCCCTGGACCCTAGCATGCGGTTAGCTGTAAACACCAGCCTGTCCACACCCTGTTCGGAAAGACATTGTGACCACGTGCGTGCGTGTGTGTGTGTAAAGGTACATTGAGAAGCGCCCTCCTCTGTGCGTAACAGGGACAGATACAGCACATGTGGCCCCACCTCTATATCTCCCTCCATGGCCGTCACACACACAGGCGCACAGCAACCGGTGCCTCCACAGCAGTGGCACAACAAGGCTGTGCAATCCGACCTGCCTCCTCTTCCCTTCAACAGTATTACTCTGCTGGGAGCTTTAACTGGCCTCGCCACCTGTTGCCAGCCATACCCCTACACAAACGGATGCTCTGCTCCAGAGCCTATAGATTTATGTCCTGCTCCATAGGCACCAGAATTTACAGTTCCCCCCCCCCTTCCCCCCAAAAAAAAACATATATGATGACATATGTGATATATGAGATTAGATATGATTCCCTCCCTTTCCACCTCAAGGGCAGAGATCTTAGATTGATCGAATTACTGGGAATTACTGTCCAGACTTGAGTCGGTGGAACACAAGCGCCCCCGGCAACCGACTAATTCAATCAAGTGAGAAAGCCACGAAGACAAGACTAAGGCAAGCTGTTAAGGCACTGTGCTGAGAGAATTAGGAAGGGCTAAATGGATCTGATCAGATGATAGTTAGATGCGACATTTATATGTATCAGAGAGGGAGAGAGAGAGAGAGAGAGAGAGAGAGAGAGAGAGAGAGAGATAGTGTGGGCTAGGGGTCCCTAGTGGTGGGGTTTGGTCCTCTTAAGTGGTTGGAATATGTTTTTGGCAAGTTTCAGAACTGCTGGTTTTGACAGCAAAGCCTAAAGGTTGCTACCCTGCAACATCAGCAGATTTAACTCTCATTGAACCGAGTATTGACTTGAATATTTGCTAAAAGCCTGCCAGTGAGGTGATTGTGTGTTATAAGTTGTTGAACCTGAATTTGAGTGAGAATCGGGAACAAAGGAGATTAAGAAGACGAGAAGCGAGGGAACCTTGGCAGTATTTTAAACAAGCAACAAACCCATCAGCTCTCAGTGTAACGTAATACAAGTCAGGAAATGGTTAGCAAGACACACACCTTTGCTGGAAAAACGATACTTTGCCTCCATTTTATTTACTATCAGATTGTAATAAAAATAAGGGAATGTTCTTGCTAATCAAGGTTTTTCTAGAGAAATGTTTCCCGCCTTGCGCTCTGTAGCATATTGAGATTTGATGATAGTGAAGTTGAATTGACGTGATCAATTTCATGATATAGGGCATGACTAAAAACAAATGGCAGTAAGGACCTATTTGAATAGAGAGTTAATTTCCATATATTTAGTACAGCAGGCTTTGGACCACATGAGGTAAACTTAGTAAATTAATGAAAATGAAAAGTCTAATTGACATGACACATGTTTGTGGGGCGAGGTTGAACAAAATGTTTTGTCGTGAGCATGATTCAGTGAACGATACAAACCACCAACAAGCATGTGTTTTTGTCAACTTAGCGTAGATAGGTCTTACCTGTACCTGGCTGTTGCTCTCTTGACAGCTTTGTCTTCACCTCTGTTTGCTGTGAATTATTTTAATATGACACAATCTGGCAAACAGCTGCCATCGGCTCTAACGACACACCGCCCGGTACGAGTCCTTTGAGCTTGCCGGCATACTTCACACCCTGACCGTGCTCACGGAGCTGCCAGTGTTTCAGTTAGACGTCTAACCAGATTATGCCATTTGCTTTTCCACCCACTGAAATGTAATTAATTAACTTAATTTAACTGGGTTAGACAGTAGATTGGCAGTAGTCTGTCACTGCCACAGCCCTTGATGGTGACAATGTGCATGTTATTAAAGTGATAGATTATTCTGCTTTCAACTCGTAAGGTCTTGTGTCTCACCAGCAGTCAAAAGGTATACTTAGATCTATGTATGCAGACATGCTGCTGGTGCAGATGACGCTAATCTCAGGCATAAACATGTCATACACACGTTTTGTGTTCATACGGATTTATGGCCCGGACGGCAGTAGTTGTCCTGCTAAGTTTACAAATGAGTGTTCTAAGCTTTTAAAACATATTTATTTGCTGAAAATGTCTTAATTACACAAATGTTGTTAATGGGAAAGTATGTGCACATAAAATACATTGTTAGAAATATTGCTAATTTCTTTAGCATACAGAAATAATCCCTAGAGGATCAATAAAGTATAATTGTGAACTGACTGAGCCTGATCTGTCCTTATCTGCGTTGTGCAAAGCCATGTCTACAGAAGTACAGCAATACATAAGAGACCAGTGCAGCAATTTCTCTGGTTTTACTGCTTTATTTTTTATTTACAGATAATGTTTTTCTATATTTCTATTTCTATAATTATATTTTTATGCAGTGGTCTCTTAATTGCATCTAGAGCTGTATACCTGAGCGTTATGGCTCTAATGTGACCTTCTTTCAACTCATTTGGCCTTGTGCCTTAAGAAGTCAGCCTGGGTTTAAGGCTCTAATGTGACCTTCTTTCAACTCATTTGGCCTTGTGCCTTATGAAGTCAGCCTGGGTTTAAGGCTCTAATGTGATCAGCTTTTAACTCCTTTGGCCTTGTGCCTTATGAAGTCAGCCTGGGTTTAAGGCTCTAATGTGATCAGCTTTTAACTCCTTTGTCTTTATGCCTTATGAAGTCAGCCTGGGTTTAAGGCTCTAATGTGGTTTCTTCTCTTTTTATTCCCTCCCCCAGATGGTGTCCACAGGGTGGTGGCACTGTGCACGCTGCGCGTCACCATTATCACAGACGACATGTTGACCAACAGCATCACGGTGCGTCTGGAGAACATGTCCCAGGAGCGCTTCCTGTCGCCGCTGCTCACCCTCTTCCTGGAGGGCGTGGCCGCCGTGCTCTCCACCAATCGGGACGGCGTGTTCGTCTTCAACATCCAGAACGACACGGACGTGCGCGGCTCCATCCTCAACGTCACCTTCTCGGCGCTGCAGCCGGGCGGCGCCCCCGGGGGCCGCGGGAGGTTTTTCCCCTCGGAGGAGCTGCAGGAGCAGATCTACCTCAACAGGACACTGCTGAGGCTCATATCATCACAACAGGTGACACGCGTGCACACACGCACACACACAGGCAAACATGCAGACATTCACAGAAATTGTGCTTATTTAACTGCTTTTTCATTAGAAAAAGGCAAGAGGTACTTTTGTTGTGAGATATGTTTGCCACTTTGTTTACAGAGCCAGGGCTATGTAAAAAAAGTACAGGAACAGAGCTGGTGAAATGCGAGGAGATACAGTATTAGTAGTAGACAAAAAGTGTATTATAATAATAATAATAAACTCTCTGTTAAATCCTCGCTGCCGTTCCAGGTGCTGCCGTTCGACGACAACATCTGCCTGCGGGAGCCCTGCGAGAACTACATGAAGTGCGTGTCGGTGCTGAAGTTCGACAGCTCGCCGCCCTTCATCTCGTCCGACACGGTCCTCTTCCGGCCCATCCACCCCATCAACGGGCTCCGCTGCCGCTGCCCCGCCGGCTTCACGGGCGACTACTGCGAGACGGAGATCGACCTGTGTTACTCCGGGCCCTGCGGGATCAACGGCAGGTGCCGCAGCCGAGAGGGCGGCTACACCTGCGAGTGCTTGGAAGACTTCGCAGGTGAGTTCTCTTCATGGCCACCAGGGTGACTGTGTGTATGCTCTCTTAGGGTATATATATTTATCTATTTATCTGTATATGTCTGGATATTGATCTATTTATTTGAATATTTATATTATCTGGATATTTATACATTCATCTGGTTATGTTTATATGTATCTGAATATGTATCTTATTATTTTTAGCTGGATATTTATACATATTATCTGGATATGTATCTATACATCTGGATATGTATATATTGATCTATTTATCTGGATATTCGTAGTATATGGATATTTGTCTATAAATGTTGATATTGATCTATTTATATTATCTAGATAATTACCAATACATCTGGATATATATAAATGTATCTGTATATTTATCTATACCTGGAAATTGATCTATCTGGATATGTATCTATTTATCGGGATATCTATGTGATCTATTTATTTGTTAATTCATCCATATTTATATTTGACAACAAATCTGTATAAATTATCAGCTGAATCCTCCAACAGCTTCTGGAAGTAAAAAAAAACAACAACTGCCCAACTGTTATCAGTTACGCTACACTTATATTTATTGTAAAGGTAAGGAATTAGGTAACGACATCATTAATACAGTATGTGAGGCTTTTCCTAAACCTGTCACATAAATGCTGTAGTTAATCCTTTAAAACGGCACTGACAAGTTCTCATAGTTCTCACTGCTTACTGCTGCTAGTCTGTGGTTGACCCCAGTAACTGGGGAACTAGGCCAGGTGACACACAGATGCACAACACACGTATTGATTTATTACTCTATTTAAGCTTGTGGAATGTGGTCTAGCTAGCCAAGCCAGACCTTTCCTATTTCACCTACCGCTACACCTTCACAAGACACATTTTCCATCTTTTATATACTATATGTATTCGTATAGTACAATACTATATGTAGTAGTACAATACTATATGTATTAGTGTAGTACAAAGTGTATTAGCTTACCACCAATGACTCTACCTTTAACTACTCTATACATATTTCTTATATATACATTTGAATATGTATAGCAACATACCGTAACACACTATTAACATACTTCTCTAACTTCACAACATACTGTACAAACCGGGCTGAGAAACTGGGTAGCCAGCCATCTAAAAGTTCCTGCCCCAACCTGCTATTACCTGCTTCTCATTATCAGTTATTATAATTAAGTTGATAAAATCACTAGGGGGGCAGGATAGGTGGTCAAATTCCAGTGAGAAGGTTGTGGGTTTGATTGCCCTAATTGCTAATTACTGTAATACTTAATTGTGCTCACAGTACTCTACGTCACTTTTGATGCCATAAATCTGTCTCACGATTGTCTCTAGAGATTAGTGACCTGCCTAAGATTGACCCAGCCTATATTCCGTTCTAATAATAAGTGCCCACGCTGACACGCCAATGCATTTTTACATTGACGTGCGGTAACACTGACCCTGAGAGCCTTGGCTATCAATCTCCACATAACAACACAATTATAGATAGTCGATAAGCTCTGGGAAGACTCAGAAGCTTTCAACATTCCCATTGAAATCGGCGTCAGAAATATTTCTCCATGTCAGTGATCTTCCTCCCAATTTCCCCCCCGACGTTCATCCGATACCTGGCTATTTGCATGCCTCTGTCTGTCCCTAATGGGGCCTAGCTGCCCCTCACTCTTCCCTTTGCCGGTCGCTCTCTTCCTCTCCCTGCCTTATCTGATGTAATTACCCACATTATACCTGCCTCCGTCGCCCGTTTGCATTCTTCTGGTCCCTCCCTGCCGAGCTTTACCTAGCTGTCCCCCCGCTCGCGTTCCACGTGCTTCCCAGGCTGCCTTTGAAGGTCACAGTTCAACCTGGGGGGAAGGGGGGGGGCTCTGACGACCATTACGGGGTCGATGACAGCAGAGGCGAGCTCCGTCCTCCTCCAGTTTCCCGCATTACTGGGAAAAGGAACCCCATTAATTCCCCTGGAATAGAGGGATTAGAATGGTCGGAGAGAAGGGCCATTAGCTACAGTTTATGTCCTGCCCATGGGCGGGAGACGCTGGTACCTCTGACATCTTGTCGGCATGGCATGTTGACCCAAAACACTGGGCGGGAAACTGGTGGAGGGGGGGCAGATTAGTTATATCAGAGGCACAGTGGAGGAATTAGCGCGAGACCAGAGCCAGGAAACAAGGCCAAACCTCAAAACTGTCTTTCTATGTTTTAGCCAAGATAGACGCTCGTGCTTAATTAGAGAATCTGCCACAATGAGACCAGCTGCCACTGAGAGCCGAGGCGGAATAACTGCGGAGCCTCGATGGATCTTTTTCTAGTTAAGCAGTAATAATAATAATAATAATAATAATAATAAACTTTATTTGTATAGCACCTTTCATACACAATGTGCAACTCAACGTGCTTTACAGTTAAAAACATTTGAACAAAGGATGAAAGAAATAAATGCAATTAAACAAAAGGAAATAAGAAACAATGAAAAACTGTAAAAGCCATGAAATAAAAAAAATAAAAATCATTATTGTATTGGAGTTTGGTGGGACTTTAACCATGTAATGTAGGAAGACTGCACCCCGTATACCTAAAAAGAAAACAATGAATGGGCTATGGTCTTGTTGTGCCAATATGGGTTCTGAGACTCTACATAATCAATAAAGGAAATGCATTAAGGCTTTACTTCTTATGGAAAACTGCAGAGCTAGTAATAGTCTGTAGGTTTATCTTTAAAGGAATTTCCCACAACCACACCCTGTAAGATCGGGAAACAGAAGAGCCAAGATGGCGACCAGTGGAGCCACCAAAGCTGAAGAGGCTCTTTACAGTAGGAGGATATTGGTTTGACTGGTGTTAGAAGATAGTGTCAATTTAAGGTCTTTGCGGAATGTACACTTTGAGGTACATAGATCAAATAATAATAAGATATCTTATTTCTTTAACAAAAACTCCTTCTTTGACCTCCTTACTTTTGTTTCTCTTTCATTCTAATCCGTTAACCAAATATGGGACAAATATGGGACAGTTACCCTGTGGCATTCACGCACACACAGTCATGAACATAGCTTTTGTTGCCTTTAGATGGAGATAGGGGTTTTCTGGGTTGTGTCTGGTGTTTTACAAGATAATTACATCCACAACATGTAGGAAATTGTCTTTAAGCAGCAGTCACTGGAAAAGAATCCAGTGTATTTTGCTATCTGGGCATGACTGGATATTTAAAGATTGTTTCATCGCTGCGCCAATACTGTCAGAACTGGCTCACATCTGTTTGTGTATTACATCGACAAGATGCTGTCAGAGGACAGCCCGGATGATTAATA
Source organism: Forbesichthys papilliferus (assembly GCA_025399855.1). Lineage (NCBI taxonomy): Eukaryota > Metazoa > Chordata > Actinopteri > Percopsiformes > Amblyopsidae > Forbesichthys > Forbesichthys papilliferus. The sequence continues at coordinate 11,677 of JAODOY010010348.1, read as the reverse complement.
GCTGGAATGACACCATAACGGGAGGAATTAAATTTTCCAATTGATACCAACGTCTGTTCAGGGACATGTAAAGACAGCACAGGCATGTACACAGTGCATGTACTGTACATGTAATCTAATATATATACAGTATATGGCCTACCTGCAAGCACAGGAAGATGCCTTATCCCTATATTTGTATTGGAAGTCGTAAAGTTGCATCCGTTTAAAGGTATAGTCAGCTATTGTAATCTAATTGTAAAGATAATACACTTTTTGTCAAATTTTCCAAATAACTTTTTGTATTCGGCTAGCTTACCGCTCTCTGTGATTGCTGAAAAAATAATCAAGTACTTCTACACAGCCCAGGCTCCATATATTGTAACATAAACAAAGTGGCGAACACCGCTCACAATAACAATGCCATTGGCTTCGCAATGCGTTTGTTTTGATTTGAGCTTAAAGCTAGCAAGCATTCTCGAGAATGACTAAAGGCCCATTTTTGCTTCTGCACTGAGCTTACGTCTAGCCTACGGCGTCTACTATGGCGTAGCTTCAACATATTATACTTCTGCGCTGGTCTGTCGGCCACGCGGACATGTGCGCGTTGACTGCGCATGCGATTGATGCGAAGCGGCAAAATGCGGAAGTGCCATGTCTTGTTTATGCGCCTGAATTAGAACACTAATTGAGTGTAAAATGTTTTGAAATAAGCATAGAAAAATATTTATTTTCAGCGAATCTCTTAATTACACCAACATGCATCATAGGAAACAATCTGCCGACACAAAATAGCATTTATAAAAGACCGCTTTTTGCTTCCTGTTCAAAAAGAAAATCCCTGTCTTGTCATGTGCAGTTGTAGGCTAGTTTTGGTGAATATTGTTCAAGCAAGACATAAAAAAGTGTATTTCCAGAAAATCTATTAATCATACCAGGATTGTCAAAGGGGGACAGTCTGTGCATGCATGAAGGCTATGGCGTTGTTATAAACATTCCTAATTCCAAAGCACTACTCTGGCATATGGGCTTGCTTCCACAAGACTCCTGCGTCGAATCGACGGACGGACGTACAGACGGACGGAGTTTCATTTTTGGAGAGGTGCACGTCAGCCAACGCCGTACGTACGCCGTATAGGCTGATGCTTACTGTATGTTACGCGACGCCATAGCTTTAACGCAGAAGCATAAATGGGGCCCCGTCTTTAATGACCCACGGTAGTAGAAATTGGTTAATAATAAACATTGATTGGGCCAGATTTTAATTCTGTCTCTCTCTCTCTCTCTCTCTCTCTTTCTAAGTATCTCTCTCTCCTCCCCTCCGTTGCAGGCGAGCACTGCGAGGTCAACGTGCGTTTGGGCCGCTGCGTCCCTGGCGTGTGTAAGAACGGAGGGAAGTGTGTGGATCTGCTGGTGGGTGGTTTCATGTGTCAGTGTCCCCGGGGGGAGTACGAGAAGCCCTACTGTGAGATGACCACGCGCAGCTTCCCGGGACAGTCCTTTGTCACCTTCAGGGGCCTGAGACAGAGGTTCCACTTCACCGTGTCCTTCATGTGAGTAGCGGGGGAAGGATGTCACTGTAACACGAGCACACTCTGGCAGTTTGTACGCTGTACATGTATGTTTCTTTTTACAGTTTTTATTTTACAATTCTCTCTTTTTTTCTTTCTCTTTTTTTGTTAGCCCTGCTTAATTTTTCCTCTGTTTTATTCTTTCTTTCTCAAGTTTGTTAGAGTAGTTTATAATTGGTTTGTTCTTTGAGGTAACATTGAAAATACAAATGTGATTTCTTTCATTATTTTTTACAACACCACATATTAGTCTAAAACAGCATTTGTTACAAATCTCCCCTGTAACTACGTTTAAAGACGAAGCACCAAGAATTAGACCAACAAAGGAATCACAACGGGCTGCTAAGCGTGTCAGATGTGGCGTGTTCTTTTACGGCTGTTTGATCTCCCACCCTGTTCCACTGTCCCACGTTCCTTTGCTACAAGGCCACATTCAGCTGCATGTGCAGTAAACGGTAATTTAGGGGAGTTACGAGCGAGCGCCGTAGCAACATATATACGCGGCAGAGTTCAGTGAGCTAAGTGTGTCAACTGGGGCGTGACGAGACACGCACAGTCTTTTCCATTGTCTACCGGTTCCCCTCCACGCACACACACACGCGCGCACACACACACACACACACACTGTACACTACACACACACACACACAGACACGTATATAAAATCAAACACTTAGCATATGACCAGTGTTACACTGGGGGCTTAATCTACACACAGTAACACACAAACACATTGTCGTGTCAGTTGGTCAACGCTATAATGACTGCAGTAGCCGTGATATAGGTGAGATGTGTCTGAAAGGGTTCGGGCTGGCAGTGAAAACAGGAAAGGCTGCACAGTGATTTGTCCTTATCAGTGTTCGGCTACAGCCGTCCTGACTTCCTGCCCCCTCCCCACCACCACCACCACCCACCTCCCTCCATCGCCATGACATTTGCCCCCTGGCTTCCCTGCCCTCTCTTCCAGCGTCCCTCCCGAGCGCACCTACGTATGCTCGCTTTGTAGTGTTGTAAACATGCGCATGTGAACGAGGGGGAGAGGGGGGGAGGGGGTGGGCCATCGTGTAGCTTTTTCCAACACTCTCCGGGCAGAAAAAGACTGTATATGTGTCAGTCACACACACACACACACACACACACACACACAGGTCGTAGGCAAGGGAAGCGTTTCTCATTAGCGTCTCGCCGGCGTTACGCTAACATCCTGTCTGTCCTCAGAGTGGCTTTTCCTCAAGAGTTCCTCTTGTCCTTTAATCATAAAATAACCTGCAGCCCCTTTCCCCGTCTCCTTCCACTCGACGTCTCATGATTAGCTTGGGATAGGTGTTGCGGAATGTGTCCGGAAACGCAAGCTAACGCAAAGGAAAACAAGCCGGCTTGCACTCACAGCTTCGTGAGGCTGTTCATCTCCTGTCTTTTATCTCCACCTCTGCAACCCCACTTTCCCTTTTTTGTGTGTCTCACTCAAGACTTCCCCGGTGTGCCGCTACTGTTGATGTGCTCGCTTACAAGGTTAGGCCAAGAACCAGCGCCTGTTTGTGTAGCTCTCACACTTCTTCTCACACGCAACAGGTTGCTATGCCAGTTTTGCCCACATTGCCCCCTTGCCATCCCAGCTGTTTGTACCGTTCTGATCATTGTGGCATGCTTGTTTATAGCTACGGGTATACAAAAATATGGATATATTACGTGATGCTGTATTGATTTTTAAAATCACGATATCGATATATGTTTAAACTGTTTATTTTACTCAATTTATTTGTACAAAATACATTAACCTCAAAAGATAGAAACGATACTTGTTACCAAATTAATCTTAATAAAGCTATTTTCCATCTGCAGTTCCTGAGCAAGTTCACATAAGTGTTCCTGTTATTTTTTGCAGCAACTCCACACATTAGCATTGCTATGACAGTTTTCCACAAATTCGAAATATATCGCCTTGCTTACAGCAACGCAATATATCGCACTATATCAAATCGTGACCCCTGTATTGTGATACCTATCGGGTCACCAGATTTTTGTCAATACACAGTCGTTTTTATGGCTGCCCATCTATCTGCCTGTCTGTCCGTCTGACGTCTGGTGTGTGTGTGTGTGTGTGTGTGCGTGCGTGCGTGCGTGTTTATCGTGGACTTGTGTGCTTGCATGCAGGTTTGCCACCAGAGAGAGGAACGCCCTGTTGCTGTACAACGGCAGGTTTAACGAGAAACATGATTTCATCGCCTTGGAGATCATCAGCGAACAGATCCAGCTCACCTTCTCTGGAGGTGAGTTGCACGAGTGCAATATTGCACATGCACGCATCTGTGGTTGTTTCTATAGGTGGGTGTGCCAATGCAGGCTTGTGTGTGTGCCTTCAAATCTCAGCACATAATATGAATAAATGTTATTATATCAAGTGGTGCTACAGTCGACTGACATTGTGTGTCAGCGTGTCTGCATGTGTGTGTGTGTGGGTGAAAGGAAATCGTGTTTTTACTGTTTTAAAGTGCCTGCTTCCTCAGAGAGAGAGAGGTAGAGATGGCAGACTGATTAATGATGGCAATGACAATTCCCAGAAAGACCTTCCCCACACACGCACGCACACACACACGCATACACATTTACCATGTTTAAATGGGCCAGATAACCCCTGGGCCAGAGATCACATACACACACATACACGCACACACGCACACACACACACAGCCCAGCACTGTTACTTTGGACGAAGCTGGTTTTGGCGGGAGGCCAAGCTCTGGTGCCCCACTTAAATTATGAATATCACTATGAGTCACAACTCTAATATGATTAGGTCTGTGGGTTATGGCACATGATTAATGAGTGTGGAGGAATGAAAGGATTTCTCTGGTTGTGTTTAATTTATTTAATTTATTATTTGCATGCAAGTTGAGCTGAGTCAATCAAATCACATATTCGCACGCCGTTCATATTTATACGTACCATCTTTTTTTCCGTACTTTACAAAAATACAATTGGCAGTCTTTTGTAAAGACATTCATGATCGACATAAACAGTTTCACATGCACAATATTGGTGAAATTAAGATTTAACTGGAAAGAAAACAGTATTTTTTCACATTGCCCCTAAACTCTTGTAGTCTACAGATTGTACAGATTGTATTTAGTATTAAATCTTTATTCGACCAGGAAAGGCTCTTGAGATTACAATCACATTTTCAAGAGCGTCCTGGGGATTTGTGTGAATCGGTGCTCAATAGTACCACCTTAATTAGGTCGGCACCCTTACAAACATATACATTTGGTACCTCACTGCACATTCTACTGCACAATTCACTCAGCTTGCTCTTGCACACACACCCCACCCTTCGACACACTACGGCGATAGTGATTTCTAGGTTTGTGGATGCTTGCCCAGGATATCCTTGCCCTAGGCAAACACACAGTAAATCCTTGGTTAATCTACTGCCATTGTGCGCCACGAACCCCCTGAATGATAGCCATGAGGCTAACACTTGTGTTTCTCCATCTAAAGTTTGATTTATTGTACTTGTGTGTGTGTGTGTGTGTGTGTGTGTGTGTGTGTGTGTGTGTTTCTGTAAATGTTTTTTTTGGGCATGCCTCTGTGTGTGTATTTGTGAGTGACAACTTGTGTGTGCACCTATGGGTGTGTTTGTATCTTTCTTTTTTGTTGTTGCTCTGTGTGTGTGCGCGTGTGTGTGTGCCACCTCTGGGGAGTGCCTCTTCTTTTAAAGATATGTTATCAATAACATTACTTAATGTGTAGTAGGAAGCTGCAGTTTGACTTACTGCTCAGCCATTCAGACGTCACCATCTGGTTCAGTCTGAATTATTGATATGGGAAAAGCATTACCAGTGACCATTTGAGGATGCATAGATGAGCTTGCCCATTAAAGTCATACTAATCACTCTCTCCTCCTTCCCTCCTCCATCCCTGTTCTCCAGGAGAGACAAAGACCAAGGTGTCTCCCTTCGTCCATGGAGGAGTGAGTGACGGACAGTGGCATTCTGTCCAGCTCCACTACTACAACAAGGTAAGCAGACGAGACGCCCGCTGCTGTCGATGCTAGACAAGCTAGACAAGCTAGCAAGCGTAGCATGCGCGCTGCTGACGATGCTAGACAAGCTAGCAAGCGTAGCATGCGCGCTGCTGACGATGCTAGACAAGCTAGCAAGCGTATCATGTGCGCTGCTGTCGATGCTAGACAAGCTAGCAAGCGTAGCATGCGCGCTGCTGTCGATGCTAGACAAGCTAGCAAGCGTAGCATGCGCGCTGCTGACGATGCTAGACAAGCTAGCAAGCGTAGCATGCGCGCTGC
>JAODOY010010338.1:0-20180 GCA_025399855.1 Forbesichthys papilliferus | reverse complement strand
TCCCACCCCCCCCCCCTCCCAACAGTAAATCCACCCTGGATGTATGCCCCAGTATAGGACTGCAGGCCTTAACAACTTCATCATTTCATATTTCATGGACGCTCAGGACAATGAGAGAGATGTGTTCCCCTGACTGCCTAATCTGCATTTCCTCGTCCACCTATCGGACGTAGGGAGGGGGGATTTCAATACAGCCACATGAACACACACACACACACACACGTAGTACACACATACACACACAAGGGTGTGCATACCACCCACACACACACACACTATGGCAATGCCTGCCAAGTGACTGGACATGGAGGGTGGCTTTGATTATTGTTGTTTTGCAGGAGTTATTAAACACCTAATCCTGACGGTGTATAGACACAAATGATAGAGACAAAAAAGAGAGGGCACAATGACGGAAACACCCCACATCCAATAAAGTGTAACCTTGCAGCTAATTTACACTATCACCAATGTGACCCCAGTGTGCCTGCACCAGCAGACAGACACCAACACCGGAAAGAAAAACACAAGAAACGTAATCATGAAGGTGTGAGCCTGAATGACAGTGATGCCATAACCCTGTAGAAAGGCCTACTCGATAGAATAGAAAAATAGTTCTGCAGAATCAAATAGATCAATTGGTCAAAGTAAATCGGTTAACCAGCCAATCCACAAGGCTCCCCAATGTTTGGCTTGTGCTTGGGCAACTGTGGGTTTCATCCATATAGTTGTCAGTAGGGCTGGACCAGAATACTCCACTATTCGAATATTGGTTTGATGTGTAGGTATATGAGTCTTCGTTTTGGGATTTGAAAATTATATTTTTATGCGTATCAGTATTTTCTCTGTAAAAAAAAAAAAAAATCAGTATGTTTGATTTTCCATTGGTTAAGCCTACACACATCAATACATCTCTGACAAGTGCAATGTGATCTGAAAGAAGAGGAAGATGTGTAGCTTCAATACAGACTGCCATGGGCTATTGAAGATTTAGCAGAGCTCCTATTTGTTTAATTCAATTGTCAATCTCAGACTGCCGCAGTTATTTTCATGTCCCAACAAGCCCCGCTAACATGCAAACGAGTCTGCAGGTTAATGCAGGTTACTGCAAGAGCAGTTGGTGCAGAACTAATTTTTTTAATCTAATAATGCGTTTTGGACTAAATATTTTACTGGATTGGACATGTGCCAATGTAACAGGATTGTTTTGGACCGTTATCAGATAGTTGATTAAGTGGTGGATAGATACACGAGTCTAGGTGAGTACAGTACCGGTATGTTGGTCTGATGAAATCTGTGCTATGTAGAGTTATTAATATGCACAAGCCTTTAATAAACAGCCCTGACTGTTCGCTTAGATCTTAAGTTGCTTGTATGAGTTTTGTTTACATCGTCACGTGTCCGTCCGTGTCCCTTCCCCCGCCCCCTCCTCACAGCTGAGCCATGTTGATGTTTAGTAGACTATAACAGCACAAACTAACTGTACTGTACAAACAGTCTTATTTATTTTATTAAAAGACATAAGCATTAAATCATATGAGATCCGCCCCCGTCCTTCCCTCCCTTAAAACGAAGCTTCGTCTATTCGCTAGTGATTACTACGGAAGCTCCGAAGCTAAAAAAATGACATTCGGGCCAGCTCTAGTTGTCAGTAGTATTGCATTATTCCATAAGCGCATGCATACACCAACATGACCATGGTCAAATATGATGGCATAAAAGTACAGTATCACTGAGGGCTTGTTTACTACGTCAACAACGCTGTTCAAACCTCTGCCACTTTGTTGTTATTTTACAGGTTTCTGCGGTCTTGTATACAATACGTTTTATGAACATTTGCTGTTTTCCCTGTCAACAAAATATTTGTTGAGAACCGTGTTGAGAACTACACTGTGGGACCTTTGTGGGACCTCCCCTTAGCCTGGTTTAACCAGACACAAACTTACCTTACCTGAATAAGGTATAGACATGTTCCATTAGGGATTGTTTCCAGTTGTTGCCTCTATTTGAATTAGACCTCAGGGTCATTTTGAAACTATTGTACAGCCTTTAAACAGTTTGCATTGCTACAATGGTTTGTATCACAGTAGTTTGTATCTACAGTAGCTCTACAATGAGATGAGCTATGAATCTGGCTCCGCCTGAAAAATTGGTGCCTGACTATTGCATTCTCTGATAAATTAATGTTTTGCTAAGATTATAGTCTAGAAACCCTATTTGGCATTAGCGTTATCAATACTTTCCGGTTATCCAGACCACATTAGGTCTAATTCTGCATTTGTTCTACCTTCTGGTTGAGGTTAGTTGTCTGTCTGTGATATTTACGATTAGGTCATCCAGAATAGGTGAGGGGGGACATTCCATAGCTCTCCATTTACTTTGTATTTCGATATGCTAAACTAACGGCATTTCTGACTTTCCAGAAATTGAAACATACTTTAAAGCTGTTGTTTGACATGATGCTCAACCCACAAGGTAAAGAACCCAGAACTAAGTTTGCATAACCTGTCAAACTGTAAAAATCCAGGTTTTCGGGAGAGAAAAGCACATATAGGCAACATGACTTAAGGCATTATGTGGCAGTATCAGGGAAATAGGTAAACTGCGTGATCTGAAATACTCAGTATGCCCAGGTTTAATGACTGGTTGACATACCGTGCCAAAATAATAATTTTGCATGTTAATTTAGACCATATTCAAGAAAATATTTTTGGTGCAACTTTTGGTGAATGTTAGGTACAATAAAAAATTATTAATTTTGCCACTAAATAATGCATTGAATACATATTTCTTAAATTATTTGTAAACAATGCGACATCACCAACAATGGCGACATCGCCATTCCGACTTTTATGTCGTGCTGATCAGAGTGTTTACCGTCTACCGGTTTGCAGTCTACTGTGTGAATGCAGTATAAGGCTAGCCTCCCCCTGCTTGCTAAAATATAATAGTTAATGGAGGATTAATTAAGGATTTTGTTCTTGCTTTCAGATTTCCTGGGATTGTCAAGGTCTCAGTCACCAACACCATTATAACTCAAAACCACGTGTGCTACATAACACATACTAAAACATGCTAGCATTTGCTAGCCCAGCCGTTATTACCACTACAGACTTGATGACCACAGTGAGTTGTGCTGTCTGTCCAGTGGGGACAGTTAAACGCCGTTGTTGATTGTTTAGTGAGAAGAGAAAACTGTGTCTTAATTAGTTCCTTCACACGGTCGACTAGTACCGGTATTACTGCAGTTGCTCACGCGCTCGTCCCGAGAGCACCTCCATGCACCTCTAAACGGGTGCGCGACTCAAACCTCAACGCTCCACGGCACCAGTCCCGTGACCGCTAAGGAGAGAATAATATGAACATTTAGGAAGGCAAAACAAATGCATGCAGTCAATTATTTAATGGGTTAGTGTGCGCTGTGCTTTTTTTCTATTATGTTTTTAATTGCAGCATGGGGATAAAAATGATTACGTTGGTTCTGGAGGTAAATATGAAGCCGGTGTGAGAGGGAATTAAAAAAAATAGCACTAATGAGTTTGTGAGAATGAGTTAATATGCGTTGCGTGTGCGCGCGTTGCTTAATAAAGAAGAACGAGTGAGAATATGAATGCCAGAGCCAAATGCCAGCTGCCAACTGCCCTCCTTGTCATATAGCCAATGCGACGTAATGAAGCAAATTAATGTAGTGTATTTGTTTATGTAACACACACGAGGAACCACAATACTGTAGCAGACAGACAGGAAGATTACAAAGAGTGTGACACAGATATAGACAGATATATAGACAGGCAGAGGAGTTTTTCCTGTCTGTTGGCAGAGGGAGCAAGGATTTGACAGAAGGAGTCCCGTTGACTCAAGGAGTTCTGCTTGCAGCTCAGAGAAGCGTATAGCACAGCAGAGAAAGGAGGGCTCATTCTGGGTCAGTAACACTAAATTCTGGGCCATGACTACCATGAGAAGAGCTATAGTTCTGCAAGGCCAAAACTGACACTTTGAGAGACAAAATTAGGAACAGATTCAAATCTATTGCACAATTAAAAACACAACACTGCTCTACCCCCTTGAACATAAAATAATTTTGCAGTATGCTATGACTGAGTGCTATGCAATGCTCTAAATACTACCAGAGAAATAATCATTCCAGCAACCAGATGATATGATTCATATTAGAGAAGCGCTCATGGACTTTTGATTCTTTCATCATTCTAATGAATTAATCAAAGTGTGAAGACTTTACTGAAAGTGGCAGGAAACCCTAGTGGTTAGGGTGGCTGACTTCTGTACGAAAGGCTGTGGGTTCATTGCCCAACCCGGCCGACCTACCTTTAAGTTTACCTTGAGCCCTGCAGAACCAGCCTTTACTTAGAGTATGTAAAGTCTCGGCCACAGAGAGGTATTTTTATTGACATGCACGACGACCAACTACTTAACTCAATGACCAAGTAGGACATTCAACTTACATTGAGGAATTAATTGTAACTAAATGCAGGACTCTGTCTTGTAAATCAGGTCTTGTAAATCTGTAAAATTAGTAAGTTACAGTTACGGCATAATATAAATTGAACATTTTGAATGAGTAAATAACCAATGGAAATCAACAGTGTCATCGCATTTCCATCAGTAAAGCATGAAGACATACTACAGATAAACCGAGCACATTCTGGTTATGTGTTCTGAACAGCACAATTCAATGTAAAAAAATATAGAAAATAAAACAAAACACAAATAAAACAAAGATGGTTGAGTAAACAAGCGTTATTTTATGGTAGCTAAATGACACTTTTGGGAGAGGAAGCCTTCTCTCTCGCTTGGCAATCTCCTGCTTACGAGCTGTAGCCACCCGGCGTAAACACGACAGCCATTTTCATCTGTGAAAGGTTGCAGACTCCTCCAATATATCCAATCAATAGCGGCGCCGGGGCAACCGTTTGCTCTCAGAGTTGCAGGGCACTCCCACATTATGGCGGTGGGGGAGCAAATCCTTGCATCACCTGTACAAATAGGTGATCTCCTATCCCATCAATCATGTGATGGCCTTGCCCACTGTTACCAAGGAGATGGCACACTTGCTTGTGTGTTTTTGTATGTGTTTATATGCTTGTTAATAGTGTGTCCCCATCTCTGTGTGTGTAAACAGCATACATCACAGAGCTCAAACACAATATTGAAATCCCTCAAGATTATCTGATAGTGACAAAATAATATTTGAAGTTATTTTCTACAAAATCACCTTTAGTAGATTACATTGTTTTACTAAATGTTCTGGGGGAATCAACTACAGTAAAGCTTTTTACATCGAAATATTGTTTATTTAAAACGTGATATACTGTAGAACCAAGTTGAATGTCTGATTGAAACCAGATCTATCTGTATAGGCTTGTATGTGAGAAAGACATGAAAATATAATGCAGAAAGTTAAGGCAGAAAGAAAATATGAGAAATGCAGAGATGGGGAGGTGATTCAGTTATACTGGCTAAGATATCTGACAAACACAAATTCCATATAACCTATATTAGAGAGCAAGAGGAATAGAGGGGATATGAGACAATATTACAGAAATAGAGGCACACACATAAGCAAGGATTAATGTTCTCCCAAGTCTATTGTAAGTGTGTGTGTGCGTGTGTGGGTGTGTGTGTGTGAAACCTGGAAACGACACATTAAACAGGCATTTGATTTAAACGTGGCCACTGTGACATTCACGGTGTGAGAGCTCATGATGGCAGGTCGCCATGGGAGTGCCAACGGTTGCCATGGCATCCCAAAGCAGCCCCCATCTTAAGTGCTATAAAACCTCTGAATTCAAAACCACATAAGAGGTCTTATTTCCAATCTATGACCAGGGTCAAAATGACCAAGGACCAAAACAAAAAATTTGTCACATTTTCTCCGGGGGCAAGTGGGTATGTTTCTAGAAGGTTACATTTTTTTGTTTAAAAGGAAAACAATTACTGACCTGAAGTGTGTTAAGTAGAAAGTACCACTAAAAACCAACGCCCACTGAAAGCATCGACGTGCATCTAGACATGCCAGAGTTTTAGAACAAGTTATTTTTAAACGGGTTATCGCCTACTGGTGGTGTCTGACGTGCGTTGATGCCAAAGTTAGTTATATTTCTTGAGCGTCAAGCCATAAACATGCACTTAATATCTGCAGATTTTTGAGCTCCTCAATCAATTTGTTTTTATGTTTCGAACATTGCATTGCTTGATGCACCGCCGAATGACGCTGCCAGGGGGCGCTGGCCTTAACTAACACAACCATTAGTGTTAATGCAAGAAAGTATAAAGAGAAAGCCAAGTTCTCAGTAAATGTTTTCCATAAGAAGCCACGGCCTAAATAACTAATAGCTACTTCATCTAATGAGTGCGATGCATGGGGTAGATTTTGAAAATATTTATTCAATTATGATGATTAAGGCTTAAAAATAAGACTAGATTTTAACTGCTCATAAGAGACCACTTTCTTCAGCTGAATCATGGGAGAGAATGATCCACGTCAGCTAACTGCATGCAACATAATCTGCTTCTTCATCTACATTATGGTGTACACTAGGGGTGGGAGTTGTGCCTTCGATTTGTTTTGTTATTCCCACTGTACTGTGTACCTCCCCCTATGCAGATTCTTCAATTTTTATAGCCTACACTATTTTCATAAGCCACCATGAGGAGTTATGACCAAAGTCCTTATAGGCAAGTCTCGACACTCGGCAACCATCTTTAAACTTCCGAAATTTTATTTAGAACGTACTCAATGGCATTGAAAGGAATAACCGCTCTTTCAGTGATCATTGGGACATAAGAAGTGAACATACAATACAATACATCCATTCATCCATCCATCATCATCCGCTTATCCGGATTCGGGTCGCGGGGGCAGCAGCTTCAGCAGAACCCCAAACCTCCCTTTACCGAGCCATATTGGAAAGCTCTGACTGGGGGATCCCGAGGCATTCCCAGGCCATTGTGGAGATATAATCTCTACACCTAGTCCTAGGTCTTTCCCGAGGCCTCCTCGCAGATGGACGTGCCTGGAACACCTCCCAAGGGAGGCGCCCAGGGGGCATCCTTACCTCAACTGGCTTCTTTCGACGTGAAGGAGTAGCGCCTCTACTCCGAGTTCCTCACGGATAGCTGAGCTTCTCACCCTATCTTTAATGGAGAAGCCAGCCACCCTCCTGAAGAAACCCATTTCGGCCGCTTGTACGCGTGATCTTGTTCTTTCGGTCATAATAACCCACCCTTCATGACCATAGGTGAGGGTAGGAACAAAAATTGCCGGGTAGATCGAGAGCTTTCCCTTCAGTACATATCAATGTATTCAATACAATACAACATGAGCAAAATCTGATTGCAAAAATCTTAAAACGTTTGGTGATTTTCCTTAAAATAAGGCTTAAAAAGCACACCGACTTCATTAACGGCTGTTGCCGGCTAAAACAATAACACACTGCTCAGATACACACAACAGAATCATCAGAATGCACTGTGTGTAGAACCAGCTTGCTATACAGCCTTGTTAACACAATGTATATGCTTTTCTAGTGTTATTAACATACACAAAGTTTCTTTTCAGCGGATATCATAATTACATTATAGCATTATGAATATGAAACAGAAATATAGACTGGCAAGGTACATACAAAACATAGCAATTTTCTGTTTTTTCCAAATTTTTCAATTTGTCTGTAGCCTAAAGCAGGTCATCTCAATTGTATCATCTGATCATTGGGGGTAAACTAACTATAGTTATAACTAACTAAATAAATAACTAACTAACTATAACGCATCTTATTCATTCATAAGAAATAATGATCCTAGTTTAATGGGTTTGCCTTATATGGATTAAGAGATTGTGTGGGCGTTCATTTTTCACCAGTGTTGTGCCCTCGATTGGGTCCCTGCCGTGAATTGGGTCCCCTTGAAGATAACATGCTACGAGAATGAATATCTGCAGTTCTTAGTGTAAACATTCTCTATATAATTATTGTAGCTATAGCCAGCTAGACCATTAGTATTTTAACCATTAAAATTAGTTCAGTATTTTATATAAGATAACAACTGGTGTAGTGTGAGATTATAAATGATTAGAACCATGTTATTTTGTTTTTATGTTATGCTTTGTATATTTGTTGTTTTGTTTTCATTATAAGATATATGTGTGTCGGCCATTACTAAGGTATAATATAATTCTTGATAATCTCCTCCTGTCCAGAGAGGGCGATGTAGAACATAAATTATATATACGTAAGACACAAGGGCTTATGTCTGGAGAATGGAGGATAAACCACTACCTATGGCCACTACCCAACCAGCAGAGGGAAACAATGGGAGTTTACTATTGCACGGCTATATAAGCGAGTGTATGTGTGTATGTTGTCAAACAAGATGTTGTTAAATCTATCCTTGAGCAAAACTGTTTAAATCTAAAATAAAATTGTCACAAAACATTCTGAAATTGAAGCGTAATATGCGCAATCTTATCAAGTACCCAATCCACGGTGGGGACCCAATCGAGGGCACAACACCGGCCGGTAAGATCTTAGTGAAACAAGGACGATATGTTTTTACACATTTCACATGGACTCTTTCATTAATTAATTGTACAAAATCTGCTTTTAACAATATAGGTAGTCACTTGGCAGCTGCTGTGTGCATTTGGATTCCGCTGTCATATTTTTCGTTTCAGAGCTCCCTTCAAAATTCTCGAAGTGGCATGTCTCCTCTATATAATGTCTGTTATGACGTAGTGACTCTTAATTTAATTAAAATTGATGGGAAAGTCCGTTAAGAACGCATGTTTTAATAATAAATGATTGAATATTGATATTTGGGGGCAGCGTATCAGAAGACGATTGACATACAGATATATTGACATATCGATATATTATCCCACCCCTAGTGTAATGGAGTTAAGTTGTTAGCTAGTCACCTACAGTTAAGGACATTAAAACATATTTTGGGTCTTGGTCATTCAAGTTCAAGTTCCTTATTGTCATATGTGCTTTGGCTACATTATTACATTCTTAGCTTGTTTCACCTCCAAAGCTGCAACCACTGCACTTAAAATAGATAATAACCACACGCACACACGCACACAAACAGATGACAAGTGTGTAGTCACACACTCATACAGTAAATAGCAGTACAGGTTTACATAAAAGACGTATACAAGCATGTATGTACAGTATATACGTACTGCAGTTCTATCTTTTCACCTGGTCTATCCTCAATTACAGTGTGGAAGAAAAAGTCATAGACTTCTAGGGAAGGGCGTAGGCCAAAGCCCTGCTCCCCCTACACTGGTAATCGCTTTTAAAAGGGGCTTGATGAAATTTGTCTGGTCCCTGGCGTGATTGTTTTCTAGGAGTCTTCATGAAAAATGGCCAAGAATATGGGATTATGTAATTACCTGGAGCTGGTGAGGCAAAGCATTGTGAGGGTGGGGGAGAATAAAATAACAACAAAATGATCATAAGCTGTAAAGCTGCTAATATGTACTGCTCTTAAAGTGAGATGGATGAGAGGAATACATTACTACCGTATAGTAGAACAAGGGTAGCAAATACAAAAAAGAAAGACAATCTGAATTTGAATTCTTTAGTTTAAGGGAAGCCCCTAGTACATTAGTTCAAAAAGTAGATGTTGCGACCCCACAACCGGGTGCATATATCTTGTAGCATATTAGATAAGTATATTATGTCGGTTTTAAATTCAGTCTTGGATTTCTTTTAAATAATCTTTTGGAAAAACATTTTTTCGCAACCATAACATATGCAGAGGGCCATATGTCAAGAGACAGTATAATATACAGTATATATTTGAGACCCTTTGCTTACATACAGTAAATTGCTCCATTGAGACTGTATGGATTTACAGAGTGGTCTTTTTTCACGTATAACTCCCTCACGGCTGTGCTCAGCACATGGAAAATATGCATATTAAATTATTTAGCTGTTATAAATGCGAGAAGGGTGGCAAATGTTTGTTGCAAGGGCGGTGGTCTTACTTCAGACACGTGGACCACAAAACAGGTGGCCAGTAAGCCTCAGTGCCATTCAAAGTGACCATGGGCTATGTATTATGTATATGTATTTTTAATATAATATTCTAGAATATAAAATAATAATATATATTGTATAAATAGTAGTATCAAGTATCAATTGTATTATAGCTACCAAAGAACCTCAACTTCCATTCCCAGCTCACTGTCTGTGTATTATAGTTGTAACTAAAGAATACTGTGACCGTAAATACTGTACAGTATGTAGGGGGTATTCAAGCCACTCAACCAAACACATTGCAATAATAACAAAGATGGCGTAATTGTAATTCGTTGTAATGCATTTCAATGGAAACAAAAATGGAACGCTTTCGGTCTCAAGTGGGCGTGTCACTAACGCCATTTTGCTGTGGAGGCTGATGTAACCGGCGCCCAGACAATTAAATCTACCATGCATGGACTGACACAAAGTTAATTCATCCAAAATACTTGCTGCAGACATACCATTGTGGCCTCAGATTGAATGCAGGTACTTAATTAACGCAATATACTAAAAATACACAATAATACCCATAAGACCAGGGAGAAATAATGGGCAATATTATGGTGAAATTCATGTATCTCCCCATTGACTTGCATACAGTACAGTAGAACGCTGGGTCGTTCTGGTATGCATAAAAGGTGTAAAGTCCCTTGCCCCCTTCCGTACAGAAGTGCCGTCATCTCTATTTCCAATATCTGACTCAAGTTACACACCAAAACAACATTTGTAAAACACTGGATTAAAGGGTCTGTTTTTCTAGGCACAAACTGCACCAGGATATTTCGGCACATATGAATACTGGCTAAAGTCTCTCCTAAAATAATTATCTCTGCATTTAATTCTCTATCATATATTCCATAATCTTCAACCTTCAGTTTCCAATACCCTTTTCATTCCCCTTAGTCTGCAGGTGTCCATTTTAAGCTTCATAACAAACTTGATGAAAAGTGACATTTCCTTCAGTGGCCTTTGAGACCTGCTGGGCTGCCAGCCATCTCCCATTTTTATTTGCTCTCTGGCTTGTTCAGATTCAAGACTACGCAGGGTCCAGGGTGTCTGTGACATCAAAGGCCTGTCTGGAACCAGGCGCAAGACCTTCACGATCACAGGGCCTGTTAAGGAGTGCATGTTGAGACCACACTGCCATAAACTGACATGGTAAAGTTTAAATGACAGTTACTCTAAAAATCAGGGTCTGCATTTATCAAACAACATCTAAGAATCATTCCTAGGTATTTTGATTTGAAGTTTGAGTACTAAGCTCTCAGAGTAGGACATCAAAGTTTGAGAATGAATGATGTTGTTCCACTCATTACACAGGCTAGCAATCTAACTCCCACAACACGTTTATAGGGAATTGTAACTGCAATGGATATTAAGAATGTATGAATGAGTGAATGTAAGAAGCCTTGAGGTGAAGCTCTGTTTTGCCCCAGCTAAAGAAAGGTGAAGAACAGTTGAGTCAAGCTTTTAAGACTTCTCCTAATAAGCAAGGACAGCCCTTGTGAGCTGGGGCATTTTAATTATTCAGTGGAAACCAAGTGCTCCAGTTTACTGTGTACACACAGACATACAATTACTAACACTTGACTGTGCACATGCACAAGTTCATACACATAACAAATGTACAGCATGAAGATGCATTGACATTATACGTCTATAGACCATTAGAACAGACCCCAAATGTTTTTTATTAAAATAAATCTGAATATTTTTCACAGAACATTGGATAATGACTACTTATTACTGTACATAAAATGCATAGAAATAGCATATGGAAGCTTACAGTATAACTATTAAGTAGCGGCACCCTATATGTTCAAGAGTTGGTTCAAATACATTATGTGCACAACATTTTATCCGTTTCTTTTGAAACTCTATGATTACAGAGAAGCTGGTATTGGAAAAATGCCACTAGGCTTTTTATTGGTTGGTGTGGAGTGGCCTTTGAAGCTGTAATTTTCGATTGTGCCATTTTTTAAAGTTAACACTGCATCCATAATTTATGGTCTCCACTGCAGGCTCTTCCACTGAGTTAGAACATTAATGTAACGTTAGCGCTTGAATTCAAATTAACAGTTGTGAATTTACCTTACACCTCTCCAAATGATATCAGGAAGCTTTCTTAAAGATCGTACCTTTTTTTTAGTAATTTGCCAGTGTTTTGTTTTCGCTCTGTTCTTTAAAAGGAAATAGAAGAAAATAATATCAGGATACTGTTATTGGAAAATTGAGACTAGTTTAGCACAGGGGAATTCGCTTTCATTTTATTTAGCTGCCCACAAATTTGAAAACACTCATACAGAATGCAGACCAACTTTCTCACACATGCTTGTGTAAGCACAATCACACACTTTTAATTGTCAAGAGCTCAGTGATTTTACATTATTGTTTTCTTTTTTTATTCTATGATAAAGGCTGTGCTGCTGTAATAGTTGATAAATCTCAAGATATGTAAGCTCACCAATCATGTTACAAATATACTGTACAGTATGTACGACACAAAAACAAAGACAGAGTGGGTGACCTTTGCAAACAGATTAGTCTATGTATACTGACAAAAAAAAATGCAGGAAGTCTTTTCAATATCTGATACAGCTCCACAAGTGAGAGAGAGGGGGGGGGGGGGGGGCGGAAATATTTCCCGAAAGGCCGGTTAAAGTTAAGTTTGCACCATGCAAAATAGAAATATTATTAGTCAACTGTTTCATTGGCCACGTTCGTTTTAAGCACAACCTAAATACCATGGAGTGGATTCAAAACCCAAAAGGTGGCAGATTCCTTGTAAAAACATGAAAAGTCCACTGTCTGACTTACAAAACTATGGTCAATAGTTCATTGTCTTCCGGGTTTGACCATTTCATTGGCGTGGGAGCAAAACTGCAACATTTTAAGTTGAGTCGAGTGCAACGGAGGAATATCTTTCTTTTACATGTTAGTTGCTTCTCCAAATATAGAGAGGGTGATAAAGTGGGGGATGGAGTGAGCTAAAAGAGAAAAGAAAAAAATCTAATACTGTCAAATGTAATTCAGACCACCATATCGAAGCCAAGTAGAGAAATTCATCAGGGCAGTTAGACTACTAGTACCACATGCCAGGTCAGCTTTTTGACATTTACAAATTCAAACATCCAAATGATAATTGCTTAAAACACACTATTTCCGACACGCATGATTGAACAGGATTTTAAAAAATTCTACCTGGAAAAATGACGTCGGTTAGAGGTTCTGAATGTCGGTTTCGATTACTTTTCTGGGTAATCGTCTAGCCCAATGGATTTTCAACACAACAGTGTGAAGTACAAAGCATATTTATGGAAAGCCCTAGTATTTCAATGGGCTATAACGGTTTTATGAGCGGCATAACTGACCGCAGAATAGCTTAGTCTACTTGTTGAGCAAACGACACAATGGCACAATCAAACCTTCCAGAACCAGCGGAACAACTTCCCTCAAAAGTCATCACGAGTCGTCATTGCGCGGACCAAATAAAATATAGCCGTGGGGAGTGTTTGGCTTGATTCCTGAAGATTCCTTGATGAACATATGTTGACAGACCGTCCAAGACAGCCTGTGGAATGGAGTGAGCTAAAACTGAAAGTGGACAGCCTTTGGTGAACAGAGATTGGGAAGTAGTCGTTTGCGGGACATGTTCATGTCCCGTGGACTTCAAGCGCAGATAGTGCTGGATGTATTTGCATCGGACAGGCCTATCAGCTGAAGTGCTTCACAAGAAGCTTGATAACAAACCATTAATTTGAATCAGGTGTGTAGGAGCAGGGGGACATCTACAACAAGCAGGTCAAGAGGCTTTCAGGACCAGGGTTGAGGAACAACGCTATAGTCTATCTTGCTTAAAGACTGCTAGATGATTTGCTCTGCTCCTTCCCTGTCAAAAGACGACCTTTCGATCCGCTTCGTCTAACTATCACTGTCACGCTGTGGCACTGGAACGCAATCAATTCACTTTCACCGGTGCTGATGGGCCATTCTAGACATCAGGCTAACGTGCGACACTTCTCCTGATCTACATAAGGGCCTAGCAAATGTGACAATATGAATGTCGTCCTTCAACACTGGAGTCCCACATGGCCCCTTACTAAAGCAATGAAATATTGGGTGTGACACCGGAGTAATTGCATGGGAAGTAATCAATTAGATGCACAATTGGAGGATAACTGAGTGTAAGGGAAAAGGCCAGGGCTGAACAAAACCCACTCTTGCCCTGTGTGTGCTGGGGCTTTTCTGCTGTTCCTGTAGCACACATACTCTGTGTGTGTGTGTGTGTGTGGCTTCAACTGTATAGCAGAGAGAACAGTAGGTTCTACCGTGTCTCTCGCGTCTTGTTAAAACATCTGTTGCTGTGTCACAACCATTCACTTTAACCTTGTACCGTTCCCGACATCCTCTCAGCGCCTCTGTCAGGATAGTGAGCTTAGCGCGCACTGGGAGTTTTAATGTACAAATCATTGACATTTCCCCTTGAATGACTGACGGGGCCTTTGGGAATGAGGTGCGGTGGCAGGGAAATTACGCATGCACGCGTGACAGTTCCGTACAGTGAAGACAATACAAAATGACATACTTCCTCGTGCTTCACGCGTACTGAACTGTACGCAAGGCATCAACTGCAACCCCCCCCCCCCAAAAAAAAAAACAAGATCGAGAGCGGGAAAACTGCGGAAGCGAACGTATAGCGAAAACAGACGGCAGACAAAAAATAGAACTGAGAGAAGAGAATCGCAACAGATGGACAGCGAATGAGCAGATAGCGGTGTAGAAAACAGAGCGTTGCCCGCATGTGATAGCGGAGGTACAGTTTGTTCAGCAGATTGATGTTTATTTCTGGACAGATGCAATACAAAATGCAAGCACTAAACAAATATGTGAAAAATAAACTAAAGGGAAAAAACAGAAGCGGGAGGGAGAGAAATGAACAAAAATGTGTTTGACCACAACATTAATCTGTTTAATGAAACTGTTTGTGCCAGATCAACAGGCTGTAATTATCATATATAGGGCAGGTTAGGCTAAAGTGCCAAATGTATTTAACTTAACAACACAACATAGCCAGTGTACAGAATACAGATCTGAATAAACTAACCAGGGATGCAATGGTAATTCTAGACACAGATCCAGTAGTGTCTCTTTAATCTTAGTTCAAACTAAGATACATCTGATGTATACTCACTCTATCCTTACACTCTGCCTACACCCTCTCCCCACCACACACACACACAGTCTTCAGCTCATGCTCTGCACGCCATACCCACACATCACCCATCACACACACACACATCACCCATCCGTCAAATGCATCGTGCTTCAGCCGGGACAGCGCTTTACATTCCATATTCATACAGCTCGTACGGACGCATAGGCGAGCACCCATTTGGCACAAACCCACCAACCTGTCCTAGAACTTCCTACGGCTTCAGCTATGAACACAGTATGTTTCATATTCATAAGGATAACTATCCTAAGCTTGACTGAAAGGTGCAGTGAAGAGAGGCCAATTCCATCCTTTGCCCAGCGTTCCACAGAGCCCAGAGAGGCGACCGCAAAAAGCCAGAGAGCCTGTCCACAGATCGCTGTGAGGCAGGCGCTAGAAAAATCAATAAGCTCCGTATCACAATATACTAGCTACAAATTGATTTTGTCCACTGCGATTTTGACCCCGGAGGAACATGGGTGGCTTCCACTACAAAGGGGGTCCCATTGCGCCCCTTCTTCCGATTAGCCCTTATGCAGTTAATAACCTTTATCCTCTTCTATGTCGTTTATGGATTGTATCGATCTTTTTACACGCCTCTCGGGAGCCCCTTGCAGAGAAGACACAGGCTAATATGACAGAGGCATCAAATGCCTCATAATGGATGATCCATAAGGTCCATGACTGTTAAACTACTTCTGCTGTATGTAGGCCTGGGTGATGCTCTGTGTGGCTCTCTTCAGACCTGTTTGGCTTACTTTAAACCATGGACAAAGATAACTCCGCTCTCTGTGAACAAATTAAAGTAGGACAGGACAATGTCCTTTCAAACCCCAAGAAGCCCTAAGAAGAGCCTGTTGACCTAGTCTGTGCTATTTTTACAGTAAGCTATTTGTGATGGACACTTGTGCTTGGCTTGGGCTTTACCATTTGAGTTGTTCAATGTCACACCAATCATGTTCTGGAGCATAGCTTTGGTGGAGCGGTGGAGTGCAAAGTACTGAAACACAAAAAACTATAGCACGATTCTGTCCACCTTATCAATATAATACAAAGTTTGACAGAGTGAGCGAGCACGTTAAAATATGACATTCTAACGGGCAGGACATATTTGAAAATAACATTAATAACGCTAATTGCTTTTAGGATTACTAATTTATTAGAGATAAACTGAAAATGGAGCTTTTACAAACACAAAATAAATACATATGTTTTTCTATGCTCTGTTCTGTTTTTACATGAGACATGCAGAGGTGTGTATGTGTGTTCCATAAACAACAAAGATGCAAAGTCACAGTTCAGTACGATGGCACTGCAACTTATGAAAACACACTGCACATAGACAAAACACAATCAAATTGTCAAAAAAATATATAGTCATACTAACAACACGTGCCACCACATTTAGAAACAATGCTGCAAAATCACACAACACAATAAAGCACACACTGCAAGAAAACGGCTCTTCAAAAATAAGTTAAAAAAATATGAATACCAGGTCATATTTGCTCATAATAAGTGAATAAGTGAACATTTGCTTTGTAATATTTCTTGAAATAAAACATTATACCTGGATAGATGAGCTCATGTTAGGTAATTGTGTCTTATATTAAGTGTAGTTAGATATTTTTACTAGAAATTAGATTTAGATTTTTTGTAGTGCAATTACACCAAATAAAGTATTTCCTGAGGACTGATGAAAACAGCTGAATGCATAGCCTACTGTAATTTGTTTGCTCATTTTCCAAAACCGGATATCATGTCGTGAACCACGATCAAAGCACGACAACAATGTCCAGAAGGGTTTTCAAACATTGTTGTTCCCTTTTCATTTAAAGTAGTTTGGAACGACATCCTGCATAATGCTGTTCATAGGATGATCGCTATGATTTCTATTCTATTATTTGATATGCTGTGGCATCCCCGAGAGAGCAGCCGATTGAGGACAGTACTGCTCAACCTCCCTGGCATGCATGTCTTTGGGCCACGGGTGGCACTTCAAACGACTAACCTAACTCTCCAGTGAGTCCACTGGAGAACTTGGCATCTAAATGAAAAGAACTGTGCTTGGCAAAGATACTGGTGGTCAACTAATAATTCCCCAGTGTAAGCGCAACATACATGAACAAATGAAAGCTAGGACATAATGCAGGACATGCCTGCACTTCAATTGGTGGCTGCAGTTGATAAAAACTGGAAAATGCAGAATTATTTACAGGGAGGGAGAATGACAAGACAGATAATAGTCAAAATCTGGAAGTTCTTGGGATAGCAGTGCATGATCTTTTCCTCTCTAAAGTCCAGTGAATACATTCTAGTCAGACAGTATTCTCAAAACCTGTGAGGAAAAAAAGTGAGATTTCGTAACGCTCTCGTCCTGCATACTGCTCGTGCACGTGAACATCAGAGTACATTATGTGAATAATGCGTATGACTACCTTATTCCAAAGATGAAATACTGGTGCCACCAAATCCTGTGCTGCTTTAACCAACTAAGAAGGTTAATAGCACCAGTGGGAAAAGTAAGTCTGCAGCATCTGGTGGGGTCATCCTGTATATTCCCATATTTAAGAAAAGTAAAACATCTCAGTGTTTTTTCAATATCGTACTTCCATACTAAAGAGCATATTATTGTTGAATGTAAAGCCCTATAATTATGGGTAAGTATAACAAAGGTATAAAGTTGTAACAAAAAATGTTCAAAGCATAAATATATGGCATGATTGGAGAAATTATTTGTTAATACTGAGTATTTTACAAACATTTTACAAATAATATGCCTATAACTAAAAATAAAAACCAAAAATAACAATCTAAATGTAAATTGAATTATTCGTTAGTTATGGGTTAATGCTAACACAAAGTGTTCATTTCATTCAACCCATCCTTGAGATATCCCTCATTAAAGGAGTGTTTAAAAATGTACAGTAGACTACTATGAAAATATCTTAAATGATACGTATATTAAGAATTTTTGTTAAAATGTGTTCTTCTACCATGTCTTCATTGCTAGTTTTGAAAATGCCTGAGCTAACTGGTGACATCATTTGTCTTTCTCCGTTCCATCTGTCTTAAGAGAAACCCAACTTGGTAGAGTCGGTGTGGAGGTCAGCGTGAGAGCAGCAATGGAAAATGTCAGGGAAAAGATAAAAGCTCTTCATGACTTGGCAAGACGGTGTCACATCCCTCAGAGGGTAAACAATAATTACAGCAACCATTGTACCTGGGAGGTGAGCAAGAGGCAGTCCGCTAGCCTATTTTCATCCTGCATGGGTGAATGTCTGATCCACATCTCAAATGTACCTTAATCCTGAAGTGAACATTTGCATTACATGGCTCATTAACATGGCACTTGTGAGTTTGCCCTAACCATCGTACTTTTTTCACCTGCTAACTTTCAACTGGTCTTTCCTCCTTTTCTTTGTTCAAATATTCATTGAATGAGAGCAAATGTTGATATGATGCCATGATAATGGCCTAATATTGGAAATGTATAGTATGTGAGAATGACTCCCAAACTTTTCAATTTGCAACCTCCCAAAATCATAATCACAATCAAATTATTTTTTTCAGAACTGCAAGGACAATTCAGCATCTCGGAATTATTTTGTAATTAGAGATAAAAGGTGCATTGGGCTTTTGATTCCACTTCAAACATTGACAAAAGCAAGCACACTCTGTTGCTAGTAATTTACAGAATACCACATTTCACTGCTTTATGTGTAAGCTGCTTACAACTCAACAGAAGAACTTCACAAAAGATACATAATAGATAATAGAGCTGGTGAGAAACCAATTGGCCATGCTCTACAAAGCTTCATGCATTAGTACAGTTCCAAAAAATATTGGTGAAATGTACTCTTCATAAAAGAATAACTAATGGAAACCTCCTTGAATACAAAAAAGGGTTTGATCCAGTTGAAGCTTTGAATGCACAAACACTTCATGTATTTTCAGAAAGCCCGAAAACAGCAATATATAATATTCTTTGAAACTGTATTGCTGTTTTCGGGTGCTAGGGGATTATGGCAACAATTTAGTTGATGCCATAAATGGGCTTAATTAGAATAACCTGACTGTCTGAAATAGTTATCTTATTAGTTTGAGATAATTGGTAGACCGTCCAACCTGCAATATGTACATTGTTAATAACATAAGGCTGAGACTTGTTAAATATTCTTTTTTTGTGAATACGTCCCTGCAACATAGAGTACATTATTATACACTAAGCTTGTGTCCTATACACTTAAACATGCTGGTTTCCAGCCCACTCACCAGTAAGGTTCTTCAGACCCAGTTGCCGCAGACCAAAGTTCCCATCACGGCGGTAGTTGAGAAATACAGCGAGTGCGTAGCGGTCTTCATACATCTTGGTGCCACGGATAATCCTCAAGTTCTCCAACGGCAGGTAGTCAAACTGGTTCAGAGCCACCAACACATATCCTGTCACTTCCCGGATTGACTGCCAGGATGAAGGGAAACAAAGGAAGGAAATTATCATCTATTAGCCTACCCAACATCAAGGTTACCTTCAACCAGCCTGTCACTCACTGTGGCGCAGCTGGGCGATAAGGGAAGAACTGTATCCAAAGGTCGCGACCCTACCAGCAGACATTGGCGCTGGTTGCCAGCCCATATTGATGGGGGGGAGTGAAGGAAAAGAAAGAATAAAACAACGGCATGGCAAAGGAACGGCTGAGCCCCTAGGACTGCCATTGCTTCACACTGGAAATGTCATTTAAGGTGGGATATAATGACTCTTGATGCTTGAGCTGCAGCTGAATTAATCAAAGTGACAGCCTCGCCCATGAACTCCTCCATCTTGGCCGTCATTGTGATTGTCATTAGCAGACAGGAGTTCTTCCCAGACAGGGGGCCTCTCACACATGGGGTGGGGGTGGTGGTGGGGGGGTGGGGGTCGG
>JAODOY010010329.1:0-19549 GCA_025399855.1 Forbesichthys papilliferus | reverse complement strand
CCCCCCCCCCCCCCCCCCCCCCCCCCCCCCCCCCCCCCCCCCGCTATACTCAGTCAATATCATTATATATATATAGAAATCATAGCAGCATAAAGGATGCAATGTTTTGTTTATTTTGTGGAGAGTTGCGTCTGTTGGCAGTGTAGCATCTAGTGGCAGAAAGTCATATACAGGCACTTTAACTGCCTGTTATTTCATATACACAATTGGCTAGTGTTCTGGATATTAACTGACACTGACCAGCTAAATGACAGCACTTCGTTAGACAGAATAAACACCTCCCAATAGACACTCATCACATCGTATTCACACAGCCACACCTCCTAGACTCAATGAGGGTTCCCCGGCCTACATTCAGTCAAATCCTCTCCTGCTTATCTTCCCATAGGCGAGGAGCAGCACCGAAATGGCACGTGCTTCGAGTGTGCCTTCCATATACCCTCCAGCAGGTAGGGGGACGGGTGGACTGCTGGGACACTGCCCGGCATATGAGCTCTGCCCGGCAGGAGGAAGCCCTGTCCCTATTGCCCCTTCGCCAACAAAGCAGCTATAGCAAGGGCATCTATAGTGTCTCTCCATCGACTTTGTCCCGCCACAGAAGCAGAGAGTGTAGGTTTATACGGCCTATAGGCTTACTATGAATGAACTATACAAACTGGGCGTCACACCAGGAGGCTTGAGAACAAGCTCATGCGAGTAATTGGAATGTATATTAGCCTAGTTAAAGGCGATTTTGGCAGGCGCTCGCATACTCGCCGCTCGGCAATAAAACGCAAGAACAACTGTAGCACAACTGGACCTCATTGTCCGACGTACAGCCGTCCACGGAGTGCAATCTTACATCCCTGAAATGCGGGCCACATTAGCATACCGATAACATTATTCTAGATATTGCAATAAAAATTTCTATCGTTAACAACTCGGATGAAAATACCTTGCAATAGACCGACAGATGAAACCAAATAAGAATACAACCAGGATCATTTACGGTCCAGATCCAACATGGGTAAATCCCCATTCACGAGAGAAAAAAATATGTTCGTAAAAGGTGTGCCATTTTTGCGCACCACTGTGATAAGCCTGAGAGGCATAATCTTACCTGAACCGGGGCGAATCTTTTATACATTCTTCAAAGTCGACCGTCATGTTTTCGATTATTTGTCTGTTAGTCCCGCCACTTTAGTGAACCAATTTCATTTCCCGATGCTGGTGTCGCCTGAACCGTATGACTGGTATCCCTTGACTTGACAGTCTCTCGTTCACACTGACACAGAATTCAATGGCAAATTACTATTACCGCCCTGCTACCGCCGCCGCCGCTGCCTAGAAGGGGGAGAAGGGGAGGCAGCCTTTACAGAAGAGAGTGTCGCGTAAAACTACCATGCCCATAAGCACAATGGCTGCACGAAGAGGATCATGGGAGTTTGCATAAATGGACCACGACAGTCTAGCCCTAGCATGCTGCAGAAGACTGACATGACAGCTAAAAGCATGGTGAAATTCATGTTTTCTTTTGTGGCGGCACATTAATGCCAAGTGCATGTGATTTATATAGTCGTAGTAAAGGTGTATTTTGTGCAGGCGACAGGTGGCGTAAAGCCAAGACTACAATGTGGATGAGTGTCCTTATGGTAGTACCCCTTTTTGTTTAAATTACATGTCTAACAATCGCACTGTGTATTAATAATAATAATAATAATAATAATAATAATAATAATAATAATAATAACGGTTATTGTACAGACAGTTGTAGGAAAATACTTGTTGATGTTTAGAAATAAAACAAACTTTGCCTAGCTGATACGAAGCCTCCTCGATGGACGGTTCTTTATTTATTTGTACACTGTACTTTAGCATTACAATCGTTTGAAGTCTGAATTAAAATATGCTCTAGGCCTGCATTGGTTTGTGTCATCTTGATCGTACTTATATTTTACATGAACGAATAATAGCCTAAACATTTTCTCTGTGCGTTGGAACAGTTTATTGGGTTTTAGGAAACGTGATAGATGAGAGAGAACATGCAAGGCTTTCCACGCTATCTCATTTTTTTTCAGTACATTGGAACAAAATACAGGTAGGTTTACTATTTGTAGCCTGTAATATATTCAATTGTGTTATAACATATTTGGTACCGGTGTACCACTAGCCTAACTAAACGTTTACTAATTATTTCAGTGGTGTAGTGAGGGAGCCTGTTCACCGGCAGGTGAAAGGAGTTCAGAATTATTTGGAGGTAAGACACAAATGTCATAAGTGAAATGCATACTATGGCAAGCCATATCTAGTAACCAAATAATAGATACTAGTAACTATTCGAATAGAAACCAGTACGTGGAATAGATACTAGTATCTACAAAAAATTAGATATGTCTAAACGTTATTACTAGTCAAAACGGCTTGCCACAGAAATACTGAATATATAATTGTTTGTTTTTTCTCTTTTATGTAGGGAAGGAAAATGTGTAGGTATAGGCCTGTGTATTTAGCCACAAGCTTTCATTGCATAAGGCTAGTCAAAAGTAAAGATTTCCACTTATCAGTTTGAAGGTGATTTAAAGACAAAAGTCCTGACATGGCCTTTGCAATCACTGAAAGCATCATCTTAATCATCTTAGGTAGGCGATCTAATCAAAGGGTGTTTTTTTTAAAACTATTAAACAGTTGCTAGATCGACCATATGCATTATTTGCTCTCATTCACTGTTCCACTGTAGTAGCCTACAACAAGGGTCTTTAAAATGTCCTTTTTAAATGAAGTTACGCTGCTTAGGAATAATTGCACTCAAGGAAACAAGAAGTGGAAGCCCCGCTCTTGCCTGAGTGAGAAGTAGCTGGCACTTGACTTGCACTGTTTTCTACACAATCTTCCCATGAAGTTGCATTTTAAAGGGATTCTGTGAACACAATGCAATAGCTAGATGGTTTATTACACACAAGCTCTCTCGCGGTGAAGTCCACCTGAAGCTCGCGAGATCAGCATGGTCTCACGAGGCTAACAATGCAAATCGAGGGGTGTAACGTTTATAACAGACGGCACTGAACTATAAAGGATTTGCAGTGATGACGAAGTAGCCTACAGTGTGTTGTTTACATAAGTCTACCTAAGTATGTTTGTCTGTCTGTTTATATCTTCCTTTTTTTCTTTTGTCTGTATGTCTGTCTTTCAGGATGCACTAAGGAGGCTGAAGCCGGTGAACCCCGTGTCTCTGTATGTCTCCAGTAGAACGGACAGCGGCGTCCACGCCCTCTCTAACTCCGCCCACTTTGACATACAGCGCAGAAACGAAATGCCGCCATTTACTGGGGACATGCTGGTGGAAGCCCTCAATTTTTACCTGAAGGAAGAGGCGATCCGGTGGGTTCCCAGGAGTTTAAAGGTGCTCTGTGTATAAAATGATAATTTTCTCCAAACCATTAGGGGGCAGCATTTCACCATGATATTGTGGCGTCATAAGTTCACCCTCAGATTCCGATACAAGCCGCATACATGTATCGACACACACAGTCTAATTGTAACAGCGCAGGGTGATAGCAAGTGCAGACAGACGAAATACACACAGGTAGTACATGAACAGGTGAGCCACTTCTCAGCGTAGTAAGACTCAGCAATACACAGTATGCGTGAACACAAATACAAACGCAAACAATAACCCACTTACTGAAAGTAGTCCTCCAGCCTTATATGCCCTCACCCACACGGCTGGCAGCAAGCCCTTGATTGCACTTGTGGGTGAGAGGCGCTGGGACTGGGAGCAAGGGCTTACACCGCGGGCCGGTACGTACACCGGCAAGACAAACCCGGTAAAGGGATGTGCCGCCTTTCAGCGAAACCCTGGGTGTTACACTAATATTACATTCATGCAGTAAAAAAAAAGCACTTTTAATATTCACAAATTGTGCTGTTTGTTGTCAAGACGTCAAAATCAAATCTAATACATTATATCTTTTCCAACAATAAAAAAAGATGTTCCTCCATTGGAGACAGGAAACTGTGCGGCTTATTAATAATGCGCTGACATTTGGACTTAAATGGTGACCAGATTCCTACTTCTAAAACAGTGGATGTGTGGCAAATGATAAAAAGTACACACACACACACACACACACACACACACGTGCACTTCATTAAGGTTACTATCCAACAGTAAATGGTCGTTGGAATGCAGTATATTTGCCTGTTTCCTCTTAATGTACTTTCTACTTACTGGGAGTTGCCATAACAATGATAAGGCTTGTGTTTACAGTTGTACTACTACTGTAAATACAGCTGTAATACACGTAGCTTGGATGAGATGTGTAAGAGCATTCCAAGCATAATAAATTATAATATTAATAATTCGTTTTATTGCATTAAGGGGTTTTGTCGGATTTCGCATCCAGTTTTACAATGACTACGATTTAGAACATGGAACATGTACTATAAAATGTAAACAGGGTCTTATAAATCTGTCGAAATAACATGTATCATTCTGTTTGCATGCATATAGTCTTAGTTGAATCTACTATGTACTATGGTTACTTTTCAGACTCATCTTTGCTCACCACATTTTTTTTTTTAGCTCATGAAAGCCTTAGTCATTTTATTTTACAGTTACAGTTAGGACAATTACCAGACACTATACAAAGCAGCATACAGTTAGTACACATTCAAAGTATTGTGGAGCAGATGGAGTTGTATGCTGCTGTAAAATACTGCAGGCCTTGCTTTTTTTTAAATTCAGATACGACAACACAAAAATCGCAATTCAGAGTTCAGATCTCTTCCTATCATACAGTAAATGTAAGATTTAGACTTAAATGCGACTCAATTAACTTGAAATGTTTTACCATAATAGGTGCACAGTGCATAACATTGGCACATGATTGGCACAGTTCCCAACTCTGAGTAATGGCAGGATGGAATTCTTCTTATTAAAGTTTTAGGTGTGTGTGTGTGTGTGTGTGTGTGTGTGTGTGTGTGTGTGTGTGTGTGTGTGTTTAAGGGAATATGGAGGCTGTCATTACATATTGAGACAGTGAAGACAGAGGCAAGGCTTCCTCTACAATGTGTCACACATAATATCCTCCCCAGGAAACGTAACCTAGTTTTATTTAATGCTGGCACAGAAATAAAATATGTACTGTATGCAGAACATAAATGACGTCTTAGGCCCATACATGAATGCATATTTTGATATAATGCACAAACCCACTTACCAATGATTTTGAAATTGCTGTGACTGTGTGTTGGCCTACTTGTGTCATAATCAATGGTATAGTTTGCGATTGTAAGCTAACACAATTAGCTTACAAACAACACACACAAGTGTCGCCTCGCAGTCCGCTATCTTACCGTTCTCTGTGCGTGCTGAAAACATTATCCGGTACTTCTACACAGCCCTGGCTCTGGAAGTAGGAACACAAACAAAGTGGTACAGACTGGACACAAACACAATATCCTAGCCTTCGCAATGCCCTTCCAATGTGAGGGGTGGATGTCTTACCATCGGTGTGCTTGCTTGGTATGTTTCAGAAATATTTAAACAGAAATTCACACTATTACAATGATTACAGTGTTTATTAGTAACATATATAGTTGTTTTTCTAATCCACTCTAATATACAGTATATATTTAGTATGTATTACTAATAGGATATTATACGTGTGTAGAATACTGTATTTATTTACCACCTCTAACTCAGAGCCAGAATACACCATTAGTCACAGTGTGTACACATTGTTTAAAGTCCTCAACTGAAGGTGAAATGGTCCCATGTGGGGAAGAAATCAAATCAAATAAATAATCCATAACTGTGTGCCGTTAGAGACGTATGTGAACCCTATCCAATGAAAAGAACCTTTAGCCTTTGATTCTTTTGTGATGCTAACCGTTAGCATAAGCCTATCAGCTTTTCAGACTTGTTTAGTAGTGACATTCTAAGCTCTTTTACTATAAGTACAATGGGCCTGCTTTGTAAGTAAAGCTGCACCATTGGCATTTTCCACACAATGACTTCAATGAGTTTCTTCCTGCCAATGAATTGGCAGTAAATAAATGGCAGGGAACATTGCCATTTGTTGATATGTTTAATCAAAGGGAAACATACAATAAATATAAAACATGTCTGACATTTCTCACTACACGGGTGTGTAGTAAGAAATGTCATTTCCTCCTTCGCCCTCATATTAACAGGATATATATGTTACACCAGCAGATGTACGCTTCTAAAGGCAGTGAACCTGAAATGTAACCTTGACATTTTACCTTAAAGGAGCGACAGGCGATCCAGAAGTTCCTGGTTTGAACCCCACTATCTCCTCACCCAAGTGTTGAGGTGTCCCTGGGCAACACACCTAACCCTATACTGTGGTCAGGTGATGCCTTGCATGACAGCGTGTGAATGGCTGAATGTGAGGCTACACACAGTGGATAGCACTGTGGCCTCACAGCGAGAAGGTCCCGGGTTCCAAGCCTGGTCGTCCCGGCTTTCCCGTGTGGAGTTTGCATGTTCTCCGCGGTCTCTGGTTTCCCCCACTATCTAAAAACATGTCAGGTTCACTCTCTCCTGTCAGTGTCATGTGACTAGTGACCCAGACAGGGCTCAACCTGGAGTTGGTCTCTGGGCGCTGCACAGCAGCTGCCCACTGCTCCCTTGAGGGATGGGTTATATGCAGAGGATGAGTTTCACAACATGTGTGTGTATGCAACACCTTCAAAGCACTTTGAGTGGCCGGGAAGGTTGGAAAAGCGCTATATCCAGTAAATGCTGTCCATTTACCCTTCGCCGTTTGTATTACACAGGGTCACCCGTGCCTACAGAGTGTCTCCTGAGTTCCATGCCCGTTACTGTGCCCAGCGACGGACGTACCTCTACAGGGTAGCCCTGGGGGTCTCCAACCCCTACCAGCTTCCCCTCGTTGACTATAAGCTGTGCTGGGGTCTCCGCAACACGTAAGCCACCCCCTCCTCATCCAGTCACCCACTCATCTCTTCCGAGCATCCACCCATTCCTTCATTTTTCATTCATCAATTGGATCCCATAAGTGTGTGTGTGTGTGTACGTACTGTATGCATACAGATTTTTACTAATTATTTATTTTCTGAAAAGGCTAACGGAAATGTGCGCACACGCACGCACGCACACACGCACACACACACACACAATAAAGAACATGTCTTCAGCGAACGCATCCTCTAATCCAGTAATCCTCAAACGGTGGGTTGTTCCGAGGGGTCGCTTGGTGTTGTTAGAGAGGTGGAGAAATGATTTTCAGGAAAAACAATTTTCTATTTACCGTATTTGCTGTTTTGTGGTGCTACTAAGTGTTTAGTGGATTGCTTGGCCGTCCCGTGCACATTATGAAGCACTTCTTGAGCGTTTGAGAAGCCTTGTTTTAAGCCACGCCACAAACCAGACGAATAAGGCATGTACCAGGATGTGAAAGTACACTCGATGTTGTAGGCGCGTTTAAAATGTCCCCTTACTCGTGGTCGGCGGGAGGAAGGGAGCGTGGACAACGCACCGTAATTGTGTGTTCCCTTTTTAAAGAAACGTAATGCAGGGCAAGACAAGCTGAAGGCATAGCAGCATCTGCTGCTGCAGCATCACACCACAACAGCAAGCAACCTCAATATAATTTCTATCTGTGCTTCATCAAGTCTGGTAGTGTTACATATTACTAATTCAGCCAGAAGGAATAAAGAAGGACTCTGACTCAAAAATGTTAAGAATAGTAGAGAAATGTATTTAAAAGCAATGAATCATCCAAAGATACAATTTGCCAAGGCCGTGGTCTGAATACCCTCCACACAGTAGCGTAGTAGCGTATAGCCCCGTGAGAATGGAATCAGCCCTGTTAACCACACCCTCTACCCCTTATATAGCCACCCCATAGCCACTCCTAATAGTTCCCTGAGCAGGACGTAAACATTACCCTTTCCGCCTTCCTTCTTCTGTTAACATCTCGTGGCTGATATAATTTTATACATCGCCCTCTATTGGCCAGGAATAGAGTAGTAATAATGGTAACGTAGATATAAAAGTGGAGTGTGGCTTGTACACGTACATACATCATCATATAATGAAAATAAAAGAACAAATAAAGTAACATTATTATAATCTCACAGTAGTTATTCTAAATATCCAACAGTAAGAAAAAGACGGACATAAAATAGCAAATTGAATCAGATCATTTGAATATCTGTTACACATTTTACTTTAAAGGTACAGCGCTCACTGTATTTATAGAGGCCCTCTGAACCATTGACTTTTGGCTCACTGGTTGTGTTTTTAAAACGCGACTGTGGTAAAGGGAGGGGTAGAGATGAGTGTGAGGGGAGGGGTAGATGTAAGTGACAGCAAGTTTAGTTGGTGTCTTTCTGCAGGGCTCGCAGGGAAACAGCAAACCATGAAGATAATAAAGATATTTCTTCTTCTACTTCTCCCTACTTCCGGTATGTCAAGAGAACTGGACTTGGGGGCAATGCGTGATGCTGCCGCCCTGCTGGTGGGGACGCAGGACTTCAGCAGCTTTAGGGCAATTAACTCAGACACTGCGTTAAAGAGTCCGGTCAAGACCCTGGAGGTGGTGAGCATAGAACCAGGGGAGGCCTTCTCACGCACACATTTCCACAGGTAGAAATCTTTTTTTTATTATCATCAAATGCACACTATCAAATTAAAGACATTAAATTGTATTTATGTATTGTATTTATGGACATTTATGTATTTTAGAGCTGTCAGAATCACGATTAATAATCACATATTTTTACCTGTTCAAATACCTGTCTATTTGAAGTGTTTTTACATTTTACAAGATATGCCAGCTTTATGCAAATGTTTGTATTCATTATATTTTTTTAATTAAATAAAATAAAAACTGTACAATGGTTGTACAGTTGCTGCTCTGGTTGTACAGTTATGGTTGCATGTCATCAGACTCATGTCATTGATGTTTTATCTTGTGTGGGATCTGGCCGTGTAAAAGGTTGCTGAGCTGCAGTATGTTTTCATTTTTTCATGAGGGGCACTGTTCCAAGTAAACAGCGATAAAACGATGGGAAACCTCATGTTGAATTATTGAGGAGCCATTTTTGTGTCGGCAAACAAGACCTAATTGTTTTTCATGGTCTACTGTACGTTTGAGACAGGAGAGAGGGGAGTTGGAGACACAGTTGGTTTTGTTGCTCTCGAGTCGATTTGACTGTGTTGTCACCAGGAACACACTGTTCATCTTCCAGTGGGATAAACATCTCTCTCTCTCTTTCTCTCTTAAACTGCCAAATCCACTCTATTTTGTGGTCGGACGTTCTGCAAAGGCTAAAGAGAGCTACCTGCCCTCTAGCTTTGGCAATACTGTTGTTATAACTGTCATGCTAATAAAGCTAACTTGAATTGAATTGAATTGAGAGCAAATGGATTGAAGTGGGTCATGTGGAATTTAGATTCTCTACTCAGTAGGATTAGACTTTTTTTATTAATTTTTTTGGGTCAGTTTCGATAGCATGGGTGGGAAACCTTCACATCTGCGAGGACACAGCGTTGCATAAAGATGATGAAAAATATTGGAGAAACATGCTGCCATTCAGATGTGCTTATTCCCAGGGACGTCCCTGCATTTTCCTGTAGGACAATGCAAAATCACATTCTGCACTCATTACTTTAAAAATTGGGATGCTTCGAGCATTGTGCTAAACCTTATAGTGTGACTTATGGTGATGGCCAATACATATTGTAACTATGCAGTACAAAGCAGTGAGCGAAGAGTGCTGCTTGGGTATGAAAATAGCACACCTCTGGTGCTCTTCAGTGCAGTGATCCTTAAATATGTATGACAGTCTAAGGAAGAGGTTACCGGTATAGGATGAAAGGCCTTTAATATAACTATAACAATTATAACAATAAAAACACACCTACGCATTTCAGCCATGTAGGCATTCATCAGGGCAAGAGTATAGCATGCTTTTTGGCTGTACTTGTATAGGCTAGCTGTTAATCTTCTAAAGAAGGTGAAGGCCTACATGGCTGAAATGCGTATGTGTTTTAATTGTTACAGTGACTGTTTAGCCAAGTTACATTAGAGGCTTTTTTATCCTATAACCTCTTGAGTGAGTTTGTCACACATATTGTAACTAGCCTACCTTTTTATCTAACCCTTATATTATAATTATTAAATATATATTCATAGATAATTTATATACTCTACATATAAGCCCTTAGATCTGTATTGCAGTAAAATCGCATCTGATTTTAAATATATTTTTACTGTGCATTGTTAAGGGAAGCTCAGTCATTGATAAAACACTGGCCGCTTCCTCTGGCTCTTCGTGACCTAGAGATCAAATCTAATATCCGACACCCATTCCAGTTACTGTTTTGATTTCTGACAGACACAAGGAAGCGATATTTAACCTTTTCATACGACAAATTCTGCTACTGATGCCAAATGGACTGTCATGCCTCAAGGACATTCTGCTATTGCCTTGATGCTGTGTGAAATGTGTGTGTATATATATATACACACACACACACAGTGCTGCATATTGCTATGTGTGTGTGGCGGGGCGGAGAGCTAGCCTCGTGAGACCATCCTGATCTCTCTCTTAGCTTACCATACCAGGCTGTAGTGAGCTTATGTAAGAGCACATCTGCAGAATACAGCTGTGTTTGTGATTAAATTGTTGCCGTGCATTTCATTGTGTATACCAACTGCCCACTCTCCCGTTGTGCGATCTCTCTCTTTCAGAGATGTCCCTTTCTGGGAGTTCACCTTTAAAAGCAAGTCTTTTCTTTTTAAGCAGGTTAGTATTGTTTTTTTGTTGTCCATCATATTATCTAGTATGTAATTGACCTTTCCCAAGCCACGCCCCTTAATGCATGTTCTCCAGTAACAGTAGAGCATAGTCCTACCTAGTTACAGTAACTAGGTAGGACAAGTAAAAGAGGCGGGGCTTGGGAAAGGTAAATTGATGTTGGGCCTCATTCAGTGTTCAGGCTCGGGACATGTGATGTTACTGTAAACGGAGGAGTGCCGCCTAGTGATGAATGACGGCAAATGCAGGTTATATCAAGACTCACCTGTTAAAATCAGACCACTTGTTTCTGTCTGCATGTGAACTTGTTCATCTGACCCTGTGGCTT
Source organism: Forbesichthys papilliferus (assembly GCA_025399855.1). Lineage (NCBI taxonomy): Eukaryota > Metazoa > Chordata > Actinopteri > Percopsiformes > Amblyopsidae > Forbesichthys > Forbesichthys papilliferus. Next base: position 8,427 of record JAODOY010010329.1, on the reverse strand, counting down.
GCCGTGAAGGTGCGGAGGATGACGGGGGCTCTGGTGGCAGTTGGCCAGGGAAAGCTCTCTGTGCTCCAGCTAAAGGAGCTACTCGAGGCCAAGGACTCTCTGGCCTACCCACAGGGCACTGTTGCTCCAGCAGATGGCCTCTTCCTCACCAGGGTGGACTACAGAGAGGCAGGTGGGTGGGCAGATAGGAAGCTAGCAGTTTGGCCACAGGCTAACATCTTCACTTTGCGTCACATGACCATGACCGTTACCATCTTAAAGGTGGAGTCGGGGATTCTCTTACAAAAAAAAAAACTCCTCTCCATTATTAACTGGTCTATTGTTTTTTCAGCGTGCCGTGAGAAAATATTAACTGAATTTGACAAAAGGTGTACTGTCTTACAATCTCTGAATCCACCTTTAAAGGGATTAGTGACGGATTAAAGGCACCTTAGGCCCTGATCACTTAACTGAAACGCGTGGCTAGAAACACGTCGCCAGCAAAACCGTTTTTTACTATTGTACAGCTGCGCACCTGGCACGCACTTTCTTTAACCTGCCGCTGCACTTTAGTGTTCAAACATTCACCTTTTCAGAGCAAGGCGTGGAGTCGCACTGCTTGTCAATGTGACAGGCAGCCGTTCTTTGACCCAGGTAGCCCGTTCCTGTGTGATTGGGGGCTTTATCAATGTGCTTTTGAAGCAGCCACGCCTTTAGCGACGCGTCTGTGTGATCGGGGTCTTTGGTAGGATTTTATAGCTATAAATTGAGTGTTTGTTTAGCTGACGATTGTCTATGGCGTTTCTATCAGTTAGTTAAACGCTCTGTGAGAATATCTGCTAGCCCCTTCCTGCCTCTATATAAATCTTCTTAATCGGACCAATCAGGAAATTTGACCATGCCTGTCAATCACATGAATACACAAATACAACAGGTTGGACAACAGGTCTTGCAATGGCAAACAGGCTCCAGAGGGAGGGAGCGAGCAGGTGTTTGGCTTGTTGATGCTTATTTTCCATTTCTTAGCTCACTCTCGTTGCAACCATAGCAACCGATCCTACTTAGGGCAGCTCCATCATTGAACAAAATCTCTATTCTCCACCACACGATTTTATTTGATCATAGTCAACTTTGGGTTTTAGTAAAACTCTGAAGATCTTGAAAATTGCCAGATCTTCCTCTAATGGCCAATGAACTGAAATGATTACTGATCTTTTCCATGGTAAAAACAAGATCTATCATAGTTAATTTTACAATATAAGTGGTTTAATTCAGTAGCATTTACTTTTTTTTCTCCTCTCTTTTTAGGCAAGATTGATTCATACATGTTGCAATAATAAAATGTAATTGTTTTCCATCTCGCCAGATCTACAATTCTCAATGGAGCCATCCTGTGCAGACCCTAGTCACTAGTGTATTGTACAATATCTCTGTGTATCCCCATGTACTGTAAGTCAAGAAATGTAATCTATTATATATACCCTCTACCCACTTTTCTATTAAAAACAATGTACTCAAACTATAATGTATCTCACAATACAGCTCTCCATAAACACATCAATACACAGATTTATAGGGAACATCTATGTGCTCGTTTAATTCAACATGTTTGTCCGAAAACACAACTTTTGACTGTGAAACGCGGCACCGGCTACCAATACAGGCCAAACACATATTGAACAGCATGTCATGTCTACGCAAGATTATTCAGTTAAAACTGGATACGACACAACTGGCTTTATACCAGCTCAGGCAATAAAACTGCAAGCCTGTTAGTTCACGTGCCTTTTGGCAGGCTCTGACGTTTACAGAACAAGGTTTACAACAGATGGGCGTGTAATAGTCCTGTTGCAGTTTTTGTCAGTGTGTCAACAGCGTTGTTGAATTGGGGATCAACGAAAACACTCAAAAGTATACGCTGCTGCTTTATCCAAAGTTCTGAGATATGTTCCCTGCATGAACATGTTCAATCTGAGCATTCTCACTTTGTTTGTGACATCTGCCCATCGTGTATTTCCGATTTCAGGCATATTGTCCTTTAACAGTCCTTTTAACGGGGGCTCACTTAAACATGCTTCTCAATGCCACTGGGAGCCTAATGGGGTTTATTTTTTATAAGGTCTAGATTGACCTGTTGTTGCCTTTTGTGAGGTCACCCATCAATGTAATAACTGATTCATGTCAAAATGCTGCAATTTCCAAAATTGAACCTCTAAAAGGAATGTTTTTGCACTTCTTAGAAGTGACATAGTTCCAGTCCCCAATCATTTTGACCTATTTTAAATATGTACACGTGCTCTGTCCACGTGAACATTTTGAGCAGTTTACAGTGAATCTGATTGGCATAGCTCTTGTGGTTGTAGTCAAATCAACATTTGGTTTCAAGATAACCACAGCCTTTAGACACACTATATTACAAATTCAAGTGTTTGTAAGGATACATCACGCCCATTTACTTTGAATATCAAGAAAATCTTTTTTATAGCTAATGCACTTGAGTAAGGCATAGTTCCATTTTTCACCTCAACCCTTAAGACTGACCGCTCCCATCACATCCTGTGAAGAATGGTTTTAGACCCTGATTAGAGTGTTTGTGCAGGACAGTGTGGGACAAAAAAACAAAACTGATACTTCGTCCATAAGTTTAGGATATGGAGGTAAGAAAGAAATGTGACTAGTGCTGCTCAATAATGGCAGCGTAGTATAGTTTTCCATTTAACACTAAATGTACTGTACATAAATAGCAGATTAATTGTATTTGGTAGCCTTTGTTGTCCTATATTCGACAATTCCGACACCAAAATTTGAGGTCTTGTAAGGATGATGCGTTCAAATGTTATGAATCAAGTTACAGTATTTCATAACACTAATCACAGGTTGATGATGGTTTGCATAGACCCTTGAAACCCAACTGTCGCCATCTTTACTGTTACCGTACAGATTAAATGCCATTACTATTGCTCAGCACATCATACCCAGCCTCACCCTTTGTACTCTTGTAGTAACACCATAGCAAAAGAACAGATGCTAACTTGAAAGATGTGTTTACATTCGATAGTGTGTGTTTGCGCGCACCCCAGATGATCTTTGGAAACTAAAGTAATATCGTGGCACCATGTGTCCAGTTCCACTTTGGACTTCCGCAGTTAAAATGACATAACTTGCATTGAAAGAGGAAAGGGGGAAAGCAATGCTTGGAAACTATAATGTGCATTAAAACAGAGGCAACTATGCATGCGTTTGCAGCATTATATAGAAATAATCTGATATTTTATTTAAAGTACAAAGAGTGAAACGGGGTATGTTCGTTCTAGAGACTTAAAAAAACACCCATCTGAGGTGTCCATGTGTAAACATAATCTTCCTTTGTGGATTTTGACGACTAAAGAATAAAAGCATAAAACACAAGATGCGTACAGTCCATCAAAAAGTGGGGGGGGTGGGGGGGTTGGGGTGTAGGAAGAGAATTTCAATTGGCAGTTGTCGTGAGTCCACACACTGTTTAGCTGGCAATTTTCTCAATCTCATCAAGGTCATCTGCATCCAGTTTTTCAATTTTCTTATCTGTAGACAGAAACACAAGTTACCCGTCCATTCCATGCCACACATTAACATTCATCTGCACTCAACGTCAGCCAGGCTTGTGTGTGTTTGTCCTTACTGAAGTGCTCCTGGATCCTGTTCAGGATATTCATGCTTGACTTGCTGTCCACCATGTTGATAGCCAGCCCCCTTTTGCCGAACCGGCCTGTGCGGCCAATCCTGTGGAGGTACGTCTCATTGTCCGGGTTCCCATCCCTGTCTACCGGTAGGTCAAAGTTGATCACCACGGAAACCTGCTCAACATCAATACCTGAACATACGACACACAGAGATATTTAAACAATGTGTGGTAGTTGTTAATAATGTCAACATTTAGTTCGAAAAGGTATAGTCAGTCATTCTGGAGAAAGGTTGTTCGATATTCGAACTCAAAACAAAATCACACATTGGAAAAGCATTGCCATAGATGGGATATTGTGTGCGGTCTGAATCACTGAACCTCGTGACATTACGTTGCGCGAGACTGTATCCATTCTCTAAAACACTTGATAAAAATGGATTTTTACTCAATTTGTAAGAAAAGGACCATGTAAAAAATACATTAACCTCAAAAGAGGAATGATGCTTGTTACCAGAATTCGCTTAAAGATAATTTTTCAACTGTAGTCTCTGAGCAGGTTGACATAAGTGTTACATTTATTGCATAGTCATGAAAATAAAGAAAGCACATTGAATGAGAGGTGTGTCAAAACTTTTGGCCTGTACGGTATATCGCCAGATATATTGCATAGCCCTGTAGCAGCCTCACCCTTTATGTAGACAAGAGGACCCAGCGTTCCAGGCCAAGTCAATGAGGAGATCCAATATTGCCCATTAGTTCTCTTTGAGGCGTTAAGTACATATGATCAATCTGATGCCACAATGGTATTTCTGCAGCCAACTGTTTTGGGTTCAAATAAAATGTTTCAGGTCCTGCTACAGAACAGCATGGTAGATTTAGCTGAGCAAACCTCAGAATCTGCTTATGCATAAACATTTTTAGATTGATAAAAAGCTATGCGGGCACATTTGTACGCAGTCTGCTCGTTATAAATACCAACCTGCATTGAAATGTGCGTGCGTGCACGAGCATCTTACTCCTGCCAGTGTAGTCTCACAACCATCCATAAATTAACAATGCTATATAGTACATGAATATGCAAAAGTTTAAGGAGCTTTGTTGGCCTATCATTTACAGGTAGAGATTGAGAGAGCTCTCGAGGTGCTCCTCACTGAGGTTGAGCGCATAGGCTTACCGGTACTTTATTGGAACCTCGCTCAAAGGCATAGCGAAAGAAAATAGATTGGCAACATTGGTGGCTACTGAAAAAGTAACAAAGATCCCGACATAAAACTCCATGCCAAAACCTCTGTTGTGACAATCTCAACGTTTAAAAGATAAATTGAAATGGAGGTATTAAGATGAAAGGAGAGCTCTCGATCTACCGGGCAATTTTTGTTCCTTCCCTCACCTAAGGTCATGAGCGAAAGAACAAGATCACGGGAACGAAAATTGTTACCCAGGTACAGCAGCGTAACGGCACATATACTTATAAATCAATAATAAATAACAATAACCTAGGACTATATAAAACAATAAGAACTGTATAAAACATCTGAAACAGTTTAAGATCAGTTTAAAAGCAGCATAGTAAGTGCCTCAGTCACCAGCAGATTGAGACTGAGTAAAACAGGTGTAGGTAGATAGGGTGAGAAGCTCAGCTATTCTTGAGGAAATCGGAGTAGAGCCGCTAATCCTTTGCGTCGAAAGAGCCAGTTGAGGTGGTACGGGGAAGACCCAGGACTAGGTGGAGAGATTATATCTCCACACTGGCCTGGGAACGCCTCGGGATCCCCCAGTCAGAGCTTTCTAATGTGGCTCGGGAAAGGGAGGTTTGGGGTCCCCTGCTGGAGCTGCTGCCCCCGCAACCCGACTCTGGATAAGCGGATGAAGATGGATGGATGGATGGTTGGTATTAAGAAAAATATCTGAAAAGTATGCCCATTTGATATCGTAAACGGGTTTAAAAATGGGGCGGAGCATACTTTTGAGAGAAGTTTCCTACAGTAATATGCCCAGGAACTTTCCGCAAGCTGAAAAGAAAACGACTTGAACCTTTTCAATAACATGCATTTATTTACTCATTGCTGGCCATCTCATTAGACTAGGATGGTGTTCATGTATGTACCGACCAGCTTCTCTAAAGCTCTACATGACCACGTCACAAACGACACCGCAGTCTCCCACCTACCTCGTGCACAGACGTTTGTTGTGACCAGGACCTTCTCCTTGCCTTCCCTGAAGCGATCAATGACAGCAGCTCTTTGCTCCACCTGCATTTCGCCGCTCAGCAGCGCCACCTGGTGGCCCTCTCTGGACAGCTCCCCAGCCAGCCAGCCTGCAGTCTTTCTCGTCTGGACACAGAACAGAGGCTCAGCAACTGTTTCTAAACAAGGTCTCAAACAGGCTCACAAAGACTTGAAAAGGTTGGATAATGGTCTCCCTGGATTGGGTAATTTCATACACTAGGTACATTTGTAAGAGGACACAAAATGTGCTTTAGGGCAAGGCCAAGTACCTTGGTTAGAATTCAATTCATTTGCAAGGGGGATAAGTAGAAAAACAGCTATTAAACAATACATTAACAGCGAATGTGAGCTGTGGCACCAACTATTGCATGTTCCAGATTATAAATTACACTTATCAAAACTATTCCATGAAGTGAAAGAAAAAATATAAATAAATAAATCTATACAAGCTATATAAGAACGGTTTAAATTATTTGTCAGTGGTAGAGTGTAAAAAGTGCTATATTTTGGCCACATTTGCAGTGGATAACTTGTGATCATATCGTTGCCATCCCTACTTGGTGGTATTAGTATGCAGTAGATAAAATGCAATTGCTTCTGGAACACAATTGCGAGACCAGCCAGACGTCCAAACAATAAAAAAGGACGACCTACATTTAGGAAGATACGGTCCGCCAAACATGGCTGTAACTACATGGACTCACATGGCAGAAGATCATAGCTTGGGCGATGGTGATGGCTCCGTAGATGTTGCACAGGGCGTGGAACTTCTCCTCTTTGCTGTTACACAGCACATAGTACTGCTTGATGGTGTCCAGGGTCTCCTCCTCCCTCTTCAGCTTGATGATGTTAGGGTCTGGGACCATGCGCTGGGCGAAGCTCCACACGGACTCCTCGAACGTGGCCGAGAACAGCAGCATCTGGCAGTCCTTAGTCAGCATTCTGCGTTGGGGCAAGGAGGGCGCCCGTCAAGAGCTTGTGGGGCATTTTAAAAGAAACCTTTTTTTATCTTGCTTGATCTGTTTATGGAATTTGGGAAGGGATGCACCTACAGTGACTAGCACCGGCCTACTGGCAAATAAGATGACCGCCATGGCTGATCATCTGTTGCATTCATTTTTCCCCCATAATCGAGCAGCCCTAGGTGTGCGTATTTCACCATTACCGTTATCACCATCATGTACCGGCCAAATTGTTCTTTTAAACATCAGCATTGGCCCAGATGATGACAACTTGGATGTAGAGACGTACGGTTGCAGGTGCAGTTTTCCTACAGACCTCTGTATGCGGAGGCTCTGGTCCTGGTGGCCCTGGGTGGCGATCATGACGTCTGCCTCGTCCAGCACAAACACGTTGATCTTCTTGGGGTCGATGAACTTGAACTTCTGGCACCAGTCCAGCATGGTTCCTGGTGTCCCGATGACTATATGTTCCTGTAGCTTCATGCCCCGCTGCACTGGAGCGGGCGGGGGGGATTACGTGAAGCAGACAACCACCGTTAACATTGCTGGGTAGGGTTCGGGAGTTAATAATTATTAGGGGTGTAACGGTTCTGAAACCGAAACAGTAATACAAACGTCTACTCTTCGTGTCGTGGTTCCGAAATACAGAACCGCGGTCCGTACACAGACACACACCCAACCTGCTACAGGTGCAGCCAGTTGAGCTCTCATATAGGTTGCTACTGTAATTTAACTACAATTTTCATTTCACATTTAGCTCAACACTAGTTTGGGGGGGGGGGGGCAGAGAAGTAAAGGTGATCCATAGCACAGCAATTTGGAGAGCGTAACGGAAAGCGTATTACGCTGTGTTTCAGTAGATATTTATAACTTTGTCTGAACGCTGCTTTGCCTGTGAAACATGACATCTGTCCGCCAGTCATTCTGTATGAGATACGTTTTTTGTAACAGAGGCACCATCAGCAATAAAAATAAGCATAAGCTTTACACTTATAGCCTTTACACTTATCTTATAGATGGAAATCTCAGAAATAGTTTAATTAAATAAGCAGCTTTTTTTTCCCTTTTTCCAAATATTTTAACAATTACATTTCTGTTTGGTAACATATACTATTAACAGATGTCTTAACAGATAATTACTCTGTATTAATAAACCTGTTTGAACTTGTTTGTGTGCATTTTATTAAGTGATCGCTTTTTTCAATGAGCACACGAATACGTTTTTTTTTTAATGAGCACATGAATAGAGCTGAGCACTTACACTTGTTTCCTCGAATGGCATAGACCAGCTTGACCTCTGGGTAGTGTTTGCCCATCTGCTCAATCACCTTGCCAGTCTGAAGGGCCAGCTCATATGTGGGCGACACGCACAGGCACTGTGGCGGGAAGAGGGAGAGTGCACATCCAGGTGGGTATTCAGGTCATCGCTTCATTCATATATATATACACACACACACACACATATATATACTAGGGGTGTAACGGTTCATGTATTCGTATTGAACCGTTCGGTACAAACGTTGCGGTTCGGTCCATGCACCATACCTTTCGTTTGAACGATATGGTGCGAAGTTGAGCATAATGCGGAACCAAA
>JAODOY010010319.1:22255-53991 GCA_025399855.1 Forbesichthys papilliferus | reverse complement strand
CTACCCCCCCAGATACCCGTCCGTAGCCGGAAAAATTGAACTGAGAAGCGTCACACGGACCAACCCGATACGTGCAACGCCAATCAGTACAACCCACCAATGGAACATTACATCTGAGAAGCATGCTGTGTTATTTCACGCTGCGGTTCCAATATTGTCAGGGTTTGATGGCCCTGCCATGCTTCCTGGGGCTTCCCCTTCACACATTAACTCATCATGGACTTTGTCTGTGTCTTGTCATTACACACACCTGGTGCCCATTCCCCTAATTAGCCTGAGTACATGTAGCCCTCTGTTTCTCCCTGTCCTTGTCGGATATTGTTTCCTGTACCGGTGCGTGCATGCTGTCTGGTTGTCCAAAATTAAGTAAATATTAAACCCAACCTGCGCTTGGTTTCTGCCACCTTATCCACTCATTCCGTGACAAATATGTCCCATGGAAGGTGCATTGGTGGTCTGCTGCCAGCGTCACAGTCAGAGATAAGCATGAAGACACACTCTGAGTACATTCCAACAGGAATACATGTGAGACAAAACCCGGGACACGGTGGTTTGTGGCCTTATCTCGGTAGCCTCAGGTAGCCACAGCGCACATGGAGGATTTACTTTGGCTAATTGCAAGCAGCCTTGTTTTAGGTCGATGTTTGCGTCGCTGACGATCTATGGGTCAGACACGAAAGTCAACTCTACGCCCTCGTGTTCCACCATCGTCCCTTAGACACACAGGAGAAGCCGTGATCACTTTAGATAGCAGTTGATCTCTGTGATATTTTTAGTTCTCCTTCCGCCTGTTATCTGGCGCGGACTCTGTTTGGAGAGCGTCAACCCTGCCGGCTAGAATAATCAGGACCCAACCAACCCAACACTGCAGCCCCGGCATGCGTCTACAGAGGCATAGTTGTAATCACTTCTTTAATGAGTACTGTAGATGCATCGCTGAGCTGCTTAGTGCTGGTTACCCCCCTGCTGCATTGCTATAAGCAGCAGCTTGTTGACCAGCGGTGCAAGCCTGCCCCCTCTCCCCCTCTATAGTTCAGCATCACCATATTTAGGCAGGAGGCGTGCATGTGTGTTTGTGTGTGTGTGTGTGGGGGTGGGGTGTGGGGGTCTCTGAGCTATGTAAACAGCGCTAACCTCAGAGGGGAGGTCTAGCTCTCTGTAATTGTGCCTGTGTACAGTCTGCAGTCCTACGGAGGAGCAGACGTAGGGAACGTCAAAATGTAAAGTATCACTTTGAAAATGAGGAGTCACAAACAGAGCTATTCCACCTAAAGGGATATTTTTGAGTTGGACAGCCTGGGCTACAGTACCTGTATTCCTGCTGCGCTTGAAGCCGCTGCGTCCCAGCCAACTCTGAGGCTTAGCAGCTGCCATATGAGACGCCGTGATGATGGGCGAGGCAGGCCAGGCTACCACGGGAGAAATCAGCCCTCTGGCTCAGCACGCCAGACTAAGACAGCGCTCCAATGTGGTCTCGCCCAGTGGATCGCCCACAATGTCTCCTCGAGGGTCCCCCCGGAACTCGCCCCGCAACTCTCCGCTTCTCCTCCGCAAGCTAGTGATGAGCCGCAACATGGTCCTCCAAAGGCGGTACACCTTGGCTCACACACCCAGGTACCGCAGTGTAACTGGAATGATCGAGTGCAGCTGTGTCTTCATGATTTTATATTTAGCACCGCCATTTTAATATTTAGTAATGCCATATGTGTAAAGAAAATGCAAAGGCTGTTTTTGATGTTCTACTACAGGGCCATTCCATTTCCATGGTTACTATATAAGGCTTCCAGAGCATCTTTTCTGTAGAAAACAGCAAAAAAAAAAAGTGTTTTCTTCAGTTCACGACCTGTTTAAAGTTCTACAGTTAATTTCTGGGTCTGATAGGCGATTGAACAGGTTTCTTTCTTTGTTATGTTGAAGTGTAAAGTGATCTGCTTCTTCATATTGTTGTTATTGTTGTTGTGTGTCATGAGTTTGCTCAGGCAAACCAAAGCTCTGGTGTGATGCTAAGGTAACACTGGTGTATCACAAGGTTAGCCTTTCTGTCGGAACCAGGGCCTGTGTTCTCTAAATGGGGCTCTTTGTTGTCTTTATGAAAGAGAAGCTACCGTATGCCTTACCGTATGCCTATGGTGTTCAGCAGGTCAGCCACAGGTCAGATGTGTGCACTGGTTAGATAGCATGTCAGTCCCAGACTGCTTGCATCTGGACAGAGTCCTCAGGCACAGCAGAAGCATAGTGATGTTTTTTTTTTTTTATACAGTAGCCACATTTCAGCATTAAACTCTGTCTTCCTTCACAAATAGCCATAACACATATTTTATGTCAAAGGAGATGGAGTTAAGGGGCCTGGAATATACATGTTTAAATAACATAGTGATGCATGTTAGCTGACAGTTAAATACTAATGGTTTAATCTGCGGTGTGCTGATCTTCAAAATCAAAGATGAGCAAGGCGACCCAATAAGGGTTCTTAGAAAAATCCTCACTCGTGACGTGAGAGAGCTTTCCATACACACAGCCATGACCTGTAGGTCATCTGAGTAATGATACAAAGGGTTCCATTCGGTCAAAAAGCTTGGTTTGGACCTATTCAGAGAGAGAAAAGATACTTGACATTCTTGAGTCAGATCACTCTAATTTTAAGATGTATCTGAGCAATTGTGCAAACCTACACGTTTCCTTTAGATATTTAATTTCAGCCACACAGAATAATAACAGACATGGGGCATTAAGCATGGGCTTTAACCCCAATTTGACCCATTCAAACCAATGTATGGTAAAGGGAAAAGACCAAGTCATCGGTATTCCCACTAGACCCATCCACAGTGTGGTCACTTATACTGTAGGAACTTGAAAGGGCTTTAATGTATCTATGGTGGTAAAAAGCCAGTTTGACATTTAGTCCATCCTGCCAGTGCTGTCCATATAGCCAATCAAGTTAAAGCAATGTGCAACACCACCATGTACATCTAATGCACCGTGGAACTCATTTTCACACGTAAGAAATTATGACAGACTCCATGAATTAGACTGTTGCTGGAAGGCTGCATGCTGTACGGTGAGGAGAGGAACACCAGAAAGCAAATCATGAAGCGCACACACAAAAGGCTCCTCAACTTTTAATACAGTATATTGAGTGTCCCTGCAGGAGGGTTGTTATCTTTCAGTATAAGCAGGAAAGGACCCTGTCTGAAAACTATGCCAAGAACTTTCATTAGGCCGCGTTCAGACGTAACTTCTTTTTGGAAGCTGTCGGCCTCTTTTCTTTTACATTATAACCCTATACCCCTATAAACTTGTAAACGCTGCCACGGGCGCTTTTTTTCAGCAGCTCTGGGCTTCTTTTTCAGCTGAAAACATTTTAATTTCTGAGAAGAACACGGCCTTATGGAATACTTTTCCCAGAACATGTTTAGTGCTACTACTATGACACTACACTACTGCTACATACAATGATACAATGCTATTGATCGGCCTGAGGAAAATGCATTTCCCAAAGCTGGGACAATCGAATATGTGTGCATACGTGATTACAGTGCTCTTGGACTACACCACTGTCACAACAGCAACATTTATGAGATATTGATATTGATGATGCCACAGGTCAACTCGCGTACAGTATGCTAATTTGAGATGTACTACAGTATGCATACAGACAACTGTACATGCAGCAAGTGTGCCTAATTATGAATATCTAAGCTAATCAATTTGAGAAAGGAATATCATATCTGATGTTGTATGTATCATAGTGCACTTTTACTGCAGTGAAGTAGCCACATTTGCCATCTGATGATTTGAACTCATTATCAATCTGTTTTTGTTTGCGATAAGCTCCCCATGTTCTTATTGACCAGCCCTGGACCCCCACACAAAGTGCCACCAGCGTTACTGTAGCTTACCACCCGGTCCCACGTCCTGACTGCAACCAGGTCAGGTTGCTTGTGTGATCGTGCTTTATGCCTCACTGAGCCTGTCCAATTGGACTTCATCTCTCACGCATCACTCTGCCTGGCTCAGTCAGTCAATATTGATTCACTATTCATTTACTCCAGAGATGCACACATCTGTGTGTCTTTGTTTAAATCATACAGTATTAGGTCTAGTCCACTGTAGTTCACATTGGTAGAGCAAATATGATATGACGTGATTATGGGCTCCTGTGTGTGCTACTATTATGGCCAGCATTAACTGTTCTATTCCAACCTAATACTGCCAGCCATTCCCTCGCATTAGGGTACTTCACGTTATAGTGCCTTGTATAACTGGGTAGAGATCTCACGGAACAGGAGAGGCCTATGTCCATCAACAGCTGCTTTGACATGGTTGTTGCTATGCAACTGTTTTGACGTTACGTTTTTAACTTTTGAGTGTGGTTAAGCACAAACCTGTTCAACTCTGTCAACAGCTGTAGCAATAGGGATGCAGTCCTTCACGTAGTTGAAGTATGTCCCAGTGCTGCATGACATAGCCTTCTGAGTCACTCTGTTGACATATTAAGGTTCCCTTTGAACATGTGACACAAAGGTTTACTGCTCATTTGCCTGACAAATGTCCTGACTCAACTATCGGTACCTCACAACTTTGCAATGCCGTGTCCTACAGTCTACAGACTCTGCCGTAGCAGATTATTCTGCATCTTGGTAATGTATTCGGTTAACAATCACGGCTGACAGCACATTTCACTACAGGTGAGAACCAAGCCACATACCTCTTCTGCTATATCTCAGCAGGTGAAAGAGGGATATAGCGTGTTATATGAACAAGTAACCACCTTGGTTTTGGTGGTGCTTCTGTCGCTGAGCACAAGGGGTGTTGTTTTTTTTTTTTTAGATAATCGCATCTTTCTGCTACGCTCCCTCACAGCCTCACTATCAGCCTTACAGTACGTCTTGAAAGAACTCTTGGTTGTCTGTGATAGACCCCTCATTTCTAATGAAATGCTAAATGACAACCCAGAGTATCTCAACGTATCTCTATTGTATGCCAGATGACGTTCTGCAATGGTGACTTTACACACGCTTGCATTGCTGCAGACTGAATAACACAGGTGTAAACATACTTCATTAGTCCAATGCGCCAACTATGCTGAACCCATCCTCAGGTTAACACTCACGCTAAACCATAATCGTTCCAAACAAAATGCACAGGATCATCCACTTAGTGTAGCAGGCCTGTCTGGAAGCAACACGAACACCGAAGTCATGTGACCTGGAGGCGTTGTCAGCCCGATGTTTGTGCATCACAGTGCCTATATCTTTAAGCAGTGTTACAGCTGATCTACTGTAACAATGACACATGCCAGTATGTACTCCTTTAGTACTTATCTTCCATAGTGGCGTTACGTTATCTACCCCTCCCCCTGAATGTGAACATGGAGCTACACTATGGGGTGCTGGTGTAGCTATAACCCAGTTGAAAAGTGCCACACACACACACACACACACACACCCAATCTTGTGCAGCCCACCGGGGCTAACAATAGCCTGCTGTGCTGATTTAGCTGCAGGGGCTGCAGAAGGAGGTGCCAGGTCAGGAGGCCCCATTCAAACTCGCGTGTCAATGGGGGCTGAGCCAAGCCAGTTCAGGCAGGCAGTCACAACAACAGCCACCAGCCAACCTGCAACGTCATAGCAGTCTCTGTGGTGCGTGTTGAGACACAACTGCGCTATCTGATTGAATGCATTTTTCATGTCAAGCAGTCACTCACAAGCACTTTGTGTCAGCTGGCTTAGCTCACGCTGTGTCTCGGACGCTTTAAAGTGGGGCTGGATGGAGGCTGACGCTTGCCTCCCCGAAATAAGTTTGCATGAGTTATTTTTGTCCCAGCATCGGATACGCTGGAAAAACAAATTTCGGCAGGACTTAATGCACCCATAGCTACCCCCGGGAGTTGGCAAGCTCCCATACTGCTGGAGTAACAGGCCAATGGCCACTGGTGCTGTCGTGCATTCACTTCACTCTCAACAACATTGTTAAAATCCACCAACTTCCCCTTTTATTTTCCAAACCCACACGCAGACAGAAGACAGTCACGACGCCGCTTTCAAAACCTCGGTAACGGTCATCTTCAGGATCCCGTTTGGGGTGGCGTTGTAGCGGCGGCAACAGGATCAAAACAGAGGAGATCACTTTCTGACTCAAGCGAGGTTTCCTCCTGGAGTAACTCCATGTGCACTGCACTGAGTTCGGTCCTGTCTGGACTTGTCTGTGACTTCAAGGCAACTCACAGCATTCTTCCCACTAGCGACGTTGGACATCGAGGATTTGTGGATCTGTCTAATCACGTGGTTGCTTCACATGTGGGGCGTGAGAGCGTGTCCCATCTGACCTCACAGCAGCAGTGAATGGAGACGATACAGAGCCGGCTGTGAGAGAGTTTGGGATGGGGAAGATGCTCGTTTTAGTGTAGTCGTTCAGGTAAGTAGCTCCGTATGCATGCATAGGTTTCCGCCCAGTGAGTGTGGTGTCAGCGAGGAGCTCGGCAGACGATGAACAAGGACCCCCGTGTGGCAAGGATAGGGGTGCCGCCTGGCTTCGGACACGGTCGGAGACACTCATGTCTGGGGTACGTTTGACACCTGAACCTCGGCCGTTATTTGACATGTTTGCCGTTCTATTCTTAGTGACAAATAGCCTGTTAGTCTATATGTTGTTTATATTCTTATTTTCTTGTGAAATCCGAGCCTACAAAAACAAAGGACTGGTTAAAGCCTGACAGGAGAAAAATAGAACATACATGGTTTTCTTTTGCACGGGTTACAACAATTTAAGTCAAGTCATATTAGTCTATGGAGAACATTGAATAATGCTACTGTATTAAGTTGTACAAACCATTGAAGCTCCAGGATAACTTGTTAATAAATTGAACCACTATACATATTGTGTACTATAATCATTGTCCTATATAAGGTACTGTTTCTCTGCTTGATTGTCGGTTAATTGTATTGTACATTTGTGTGCGTGTGCATGTGCGTGTTTAGTATAAAAAAATGACATGAAATGCATGCACTGTCGTTTTACTCAACATGTGGGTAAAACGGCACATAGAGAGGAAGCTACTGTATAGTCCATTTGTGGCAAATTGAATCTAACAGACTTCCTGTTTTCGCTGTAGTATCATGAGATGTTTTTAAAGGTTAAGCCTGCCTGTATTGGCATGAGAGTGTAAGATTACATGAGATAAAATGGGTGAAGATACATGAGACGAGTGAATGACAATAGCAGTTAGTGTCAGTGCACAAGAAGTTTCATGAGTGTCCATGTTGGATAGAGCAACACCACTCTTTGTGTCATACAGGAGGTAGACACACGTGTATGCGCGTGCGCACGTGTGTGTGTGTGTGTGTGGGGGGGGGGTTGAATGTCTGTTTCTTATTGCTGTGTTTACAGTATGTACTATATATGCGTGAGAAGTGTCTGTCTATGCTAATATCTGTCCGTTGGCACATTTTTACATATGTGTGTGTGGGAAAGGGCTGAGAGGTACAGTAGAGTCAGCCAGTGTTAACCTTTGCTACACTGGGGTGGACTGAGGTCGACAGTGACTCAGCCTCTCCATTACCACATTCCAGGGGAACCGCAGACAGGCGCCTCAGAGGGCTGCACTCTGGAAGGGCAACCTAGTTCTCCCCTAAAGCTCTGTCTGAATGTTTAATTGCTCTTTTGGTCTTACTCTGGGCTGGACGCAAATATCGCAGAAAATTCCTTCAACCCATCTCTTTCATGTAATCTGCATTCAGCAGTTATAACGAGAGGTTATCTGGTTATGGATTCTGACTCTCATTTGTAACGACCCCTTTCTAATCTTGAAGATAATTGCACTCAAAGGGAAAATCTGAGAAATTGGTCCTCTCCCTTGCAGTCATGGACCTACCAGGAAATAGTTTCCAGATGTACTGATGTCACTATGACGTCATTAAATGTCACACGAGGGTGCAGCCCGTTTGAAGCCAAAGGGCCGGTGAGTCTTTGACTACCGTAGTACCCCCCCACACACACACACACGCTGCTTCCACACACGCTCAAGCGTAAGATCTGAACGGTAGTATTTGTCAGTTCAAAAAGATAATTGGGTTAGTGTCCTGCAGACACTTAACACAATGTTTGATGGCCTGCCTCAAGTGAACTGCCTGTCCCTTCACTGCATGATGCTTGTTTTCCCAATGATTATTATTAATATATCAGCCAAAAGATACAAGCCTGCCAGCTTTCTCTGCATAACACACACACACAGACACACCTCTACGCTCACCACAGTTGGTCCGAGCTCAGCATTGCATTGATTGTTCCACAAGATAATCAGCCAGTTGGTTAGGAGGTGAAATGTTATGCTGTAGTTACGTACACTAGGCGTGACTGTGTACAGACTGGAACAACTGTTTCACACTTCAATAGATGGTTGTCCTCTAAATGCATTGTAAAGTGAAGTGTGTGTATTCATTTATTGTGGTATAGGCTTTGTAATCGGCTATCAGTCTGTTTGTATTGCGTGTGTGCGCGTGCGTGTGCGCCCATGTTACTTTGTCTGTGTACTGTTTCTTCTGTGGTTTCTGTGCCTAGAGAGACCTCTGCAGGAGAATGGCTGTCAGCTCACCGAATGTCAGAAACTCAGTAAACTCCCTAGGTCAATTAAATAACCAATCGATGTGAAAAACATTATCAGCAGAAAAGATTCTGTAGCATAGGGGCCATTCTACCATGGCAGAATGGGCTTCAGTCACCCTCGTCATTGTTTGGTCTACTACAGCCTGGAACACCCAATTGGCTCACAGTTGCCCGTGTACAGACAGCACAAGACACACCCTGATTAGAGCCCCATTGTAGCGATGTTCCGAGGGAGATTGCCAACTGATTCACCCTGTAGCTGTCTTGGGTCATGGAATATGTGGCTATGACAGGATGATTCCTAGACTGGGAATGCATGCAATATATGACTCAGCAGCCTTGTGTTCTCCTTACAACAGGCCAGACACTTGCAGGCTTTTCCCATATTAACAGGGATTTCCTTTCGTCTGGATGTCTTCCACCTAGGGTCAGACTGTGTTCCAATAGGTCGCTGTGAACATGAGACAGAATACATGTATCTGATATGGTAGATTTAATTCATGTCAGGCTTTAGTTAGAGGTTAAACACCACCAAGACCAATTCCATCACCCCACAGAGTCATGCAAGTCAGAGATTCTATGCTTTCCTGGATAGATTCATAGTATATACAGTGATATTATTGATTGATTGATTGATTGATTGATTGATATGTAAACTATACTGTATGTAATCTATACTGTAACATCCTAAGTTACAGGATCATATCTTCATTGTAACTGGTAACTGTACAGACTGTGAATCGCTTTGATAAAAGCATTTATAAAAGCTAAGTTAATACACGCTGAAAGCACATGGGCACACACACACACACACACACGCACACACACACACAATTTCCAGGTTCCTAGTTGTGGGGTCAGTAATGATTGGATGCATTACATCATTCAATAAGGGAGTTCTATGTGTCATTAATTTACTCTAGACTAAAACAACCATGATCAGTAATAAGGAGTGGAGCATCAGCCATGTCAATGGGTGTGGAGTCGTACATGTGAGGTGTTGTAGAAGTAATCCATAACATTGCCAAACCAATGAGGGAAGGCACAGAGGGAGGGAATAGGCTCATTGGCTTTCAGTTGCATGTGTGAGCAGCACTGAGCAGCTGTAATATACATATCGCTCTCCTGGTCATATAGACTTTGCCCACATGGTGGTGCAAGACTATAGGCTACGATGTTGATATACTGTACATGCATAGAGAGTCAATGTATGTTATTAAGCGTAATGCGTTTAAAATAATTACCTGTCACTTTTATAGCTTTTTTCGTCACACCGCATCGTGTAAAAAGGCCTTTAGATAGGGTTTGATGTAACATGTATGTAATTGGGATTGCATGATATTACATTTTGAACATATTCTTGCATTATAATATCAAACTCCTCCCTGTGGCCTTTGATTACAAAAGACAGCAGCAACTAAATCGTAAATAAGTTTTATTATTATTTGGGTTCTGTGTATGTTAATTGCATTTTATGCTTTTTATAGTATGAGCTGTTTATTTTATTTATTGATTTTACTGTACAGCACTTTGTGACCACTTCTGTTGTTTGAAAGCGCTTTATACATATATTTGATTTGATTTAAACAAAAGAAAGAAACAATACCTGAGACATTTATGCCAGTTGGATTTTGTTGGGGTAATATGATTTGACCAATATTAAATGCATGTTATGTAAGGCAAATATAGCAGATAAAGTTACACTCTGTCATGTAGGAAGATTGCTTTTATTTTTATTTACACACATATATATTTGTTTAAAGAGAATAAATCATATGTGTAGAACTCATTTTTGTTTAATGTATTTGTTTGGCTGCATCCATTTTTTTATTTTCTTCGTTTTTGAAGTAATCTAAAAGTATTAATACATTTTTCTGTCTAATGCCATGTAATTTGTATTCAGTGACTGACTACGTTTCAAAGTAATGTGACTCAAGCCTCTCTGCACACGCACTCACAAACTCAGACATCATACACAAACACACACAGAACCATTTGCCAGTTGCACACATAATCCTAGGGTCTTGGGTGTGTACACAAATACACACACATACTGTACATTTTTAGACACATGATCTACACAGTATAGAGCCTTCCAGCCACCTGATGCAGCAGCTTATTCTAGCTAGCGGAGGCTGTGCTGTCATGGCAGCCATCTGGCCAGTCATGCCGTGTTGTGCGGTCATGCTCTGGATACAGTTACCCATCAGCCCACGTCATCGGGGAAGGGAATGGAGGAGGCTCCCCGGTAAGCCAAAGCTCCGGGCGTGCGCGTCGAGACCCCACACACATTTCACAAGGATGTTGCGAAAGGGCCGTGGCCACATTTCTGCGGCGACAAGGGGAGTGGCTCACAGCTAAGAACCGCTCCTCGCTGTGAGTCAAAAGACCGCTGCTTTTGGACCTATTTGTGTTGTGGTCCTTTGTGTTAGAAACACAAATATACAGTATATATGTGTAAGCAGGGAGGTAGGGTTTATTTAGATGGTTGGGTGGAAGCATTGGGAGTGGTTCCCTGTCCATTATGTGTGCCAGTGGCAACTGGGCATTTCACACACAAGAAAAGCACAGTTCTGTCTTTTGAATGAAATCATTTGTGGGCATTGGATTGTCTGCCGTCCTCTTTCATTTTAAGCTTTACCCGATAAGTAAAATAATCAAATGGCCTCTATAAAATCTGGTCTACCATAGCTAGGCAAACAGCAGTAGTTGCACAAATGTGTATGAAATGTTTCCAACAAGCTCACTGCTGCATTACAGTTTTCCACCATTGAAGTAAAAATCGTCTTTCAATCGATCTGACATTGGCTGTTAATTACCATTGAGAAGTTTAGCAGCCCAGTCGAGACAAAAACAAATAAAATGTTTGTTGTCCAATTAACTTGAATCTTGAATTTTCCATGTATAGGATCCTTTTGAAGCCCAGCGTCAGTAGCGGTCTATGGGCCAGGCTTCTGCTGGTCTCGTCAGTCAGGAGGCTGATACGCTGTTTATTAGGGATGGATGAATAAAGAATGTGTGACTGCATCCAGTGTAGATGTTTTACACAGTAATGGCTAAATAGCGCCATTGCCATGAGTAATTTGGACACTTTGTTAAACATACTTTAAACTAAATTGTAGGGGAAGCTGTGCTTCCATGGGCCTAGTCTTACTGCACTCGCTACTGATGTGTCCATCTGTCTGTCAGTCAGCAAGAGATCTTTCACAAACCACACATAGGCCTACCTCTAGGCTTACTTCATCTCCTAAACACTGGTGGGACTAGAAGGAAAATATTTTTGGAGTGAAAATATGTTATGTCACTGTTCACTTTAGTGTTCGTAAAAGCCACTTCAATGTTCAGTGAATGTTGAATGAACACCAGCAGTTTAGTTTTTTCCCTTTCTTGTGTTTTCACAAACTTCTATGCTGGTAATTCCCAGATGCTTGGCAGAAACAGCAAATCTATGTATTAAATGTCACGCCTGTCATTGGCAGATAACAGATGTGTGTTGTCCCTTCATGGGCCCTCGTTCTACAACGCTACAACGTTCTCTCGCTAGCTAGCTGGCAAAGTAGGGTGGCTAATCCTGCTAATCCTGGACTTGCGCCCACATTTGTGACCTTCCACAGGAAATGTTGGCCGTTTGTATCCACTGTTTTTCTTTTTAATCAATACCAAGCTTGATCTCAGGGGTTGCTGATTGTCACTCACAGTCTTGCTGTGGCCCATCTGAACCCTATAGGTTATAATGAAGAAATACACTGTAAATAATAAACAGTTTGAAAGTGTTTCTCAGTCACGCTACAAGAAATGCAGAGGGTTTTTAACCACAAAGTCTCTAACGTGTGAGGTTTTAAGGGCTTCCTCTCGTCCCTGCCCCCTTAACTGTGTGCCTGCCAACACGTCCCATCGGGCCACTAACCCGCTCCCTCAACAGACAAATATTTACTTGCCCATTTCAACAGCAGCCAGCCTACATTGCACCACTCTGTTTAGGGACAGGTTGTGAACTTGTTACACATTTCCAGGTGATATTTATCTTAAAAATTATTTATTAAAATCATACATTGTATATTATACGTGATACTGAGCACGGTCAGTCAACTGTTTGATTGTGAATTTCATACAGTCTCATCAACATTTAGCCTATACATGATAAATAAATAACAATAACTAAAGGTTACATTTGTATTGTACTATATTTTACAGAGCAGACAAGAACACACAAAGAGAGACTATACAAGATGTTTATTATGTGAACAACACAGATGTTCATTTTGTTTGTGTCTGGATGTTGTGTATTCGCTGTGATCCAATTTAGAAAAGAATGTGTGCAGCTTAGTTGTTTTAGTTATTTATTTAGGGAGGACAAATTATGAATTTTGTTATTTTGTTCTAGCACTATTGTGTGTGTGTGTGTGTGTGTGTGTGCGTGCGTGTGCATGTGTGGAAAACAAACAAAAGAAGCTTGACCACCTTTATAGCATTTAACACAGTCACAAAATTATACTAAAAAAATCACACAAAAAATCTTCAAATCACATTGCACAATTTGGGAGAATATCTCACATTCAGACATACGCACGCACACGCGCGCGCACACACACACACGCACACACCTGCACACACACACACACAGTATCATGTATTTTCAGAGCTTCTGATTCGTGCTGTAGCATAGCCTACTATAAACTATCAGATGAAGTCTGACTGCGAGCAGGAGGTGCGCGGAAGAACCACAGAAAGGAGGAGAGGAGAATTGCTTGGATCCATAGAATCTTGACTGTACGTCTACGACACATGCTGACTTGTCAGTTCGGGTTTATTTAATTGCCCTTTGGAAAAGGTTCGTCGTTGATGAAACCGGACAGAAATTCAGAGCACATGTGAAGAGAAGTTACTTTTAATGATATTGTCTCTCTAAGAAGAGCCTTTAAACCTTTTACGTTTGGACAGGAGGAATGTTGATGAAAAATACGGTAGAGGATTTCCCTCGATACCTGTCGCCGCTCGCATTATCACCAGAACTCTATGAAAAGTTTCCCCGTTGTGTTAACTTAAGCCTTCACTGTCCGTCTCTGTGCTCGTCAGTACTAGAAACCAGGCGCACTGTGAAAGAAGCCGGGATGGCGCGGAGAGAAAGCAAAGCGCGCATATTAAGCTGATCGTCAGTATCTGGAGAGGGAGGCTGGAGGACACCTCGCAGTAAATGTGGGGCTGACGGACTAATATGAGTTTACCTACCAACTGTGTGTTCTTGAACCCCCCGGCCCAGGATCGCTACTTCAAAGTTCGCAATGGGAGTATCAGCGGATCTCCGTGCGCCGTCAACCGGCCCATTGACATTGTGCAGAAACGAAAGCGGTAATGCAGCATCTCATTCCATATAGTTAGGCTTCACAACTTTACACAGTGCATGTGATATTGCGCCAAAGACTTTTTTCCTGAATGGCTGTTTCGAGTTTGTCATTCAAGTTTGGTCTAAGTAGCCAGAAACGGCAATAATTAATTTGGAAATAACAGAATACCGTAATTTACTATATGTATATTTTAAATGAAAACAATTAATTTAATAGAAAACAGAGGTATAACAATATAATAATATTGCAGGGATAATTTGTGCCTTGACAATATATTTAATATAGCCCTATAGTTTTATGTGTCACTATAAGTCAGTTATAATTAAGTAATGACATTGGCTATTACTGTTGATTGTGTGAGCTGAGAGACTGACATATTGACAAATGTGTGTGTGTGCATGTGTGTGCTGTAATGGGACTATTCAACTGCCAGCTGTTGTCAATCAATTTCACAGCTGTTGCATATATTAGAGCAACAATCAGACACAAGAAAACAGACTTAATTCATGTATACATTTTCTTGTGCTCTTTCCCTCGCCTTTCCTCACTTTACCATATAGCCTATACTTAAAAGTGAACCATTAAATTACACAGTTCCCGGGCAGACTGGGAAATCTGACTAACTTTATGGCCTTTCAGAACACCATGACGACAGCAAGCCAAGATCAAAGTGTGTTTATAATGTCATCCCACTAATAAAAGCCTTCGAAGTGGGGGAACAGCTAATCAGTGCTGAATCAGCCAAATTCGAAGGTGCTCAGCACAGCCTGATGGATTGACCACATGTGTACTGCGTAATAACATGGTAAAAATGCAGGGGAAACATATTTATGCACAGTGCCCTTAAATTGTCTAAACCCCATTCACCTGTTTGATTTCTTTTTAGTTACTGCTGTAATTCATTGCTTTCAACATCAGTGTTTTATCAGTGAACCAAAAGACTAGTCATTTTGACAGAGAAGAAAATGCATACAGAAACACGTACAAACTGCTCTGAAAGAGATAGATACAGTAGGTATGAGTTTGGTGTCTATTAATGACTTTTCATTAAACCAACGTTGTCACGTTACCAATGATTATGGCAATATTTTACATATCATCTCTATTTTATATAATTGTAGCCACTGTTTGGGGCGGCCAAGTTAATTTATGAACTTACCTGGTCTTTCCTGACGTATTCTGGCACAGCTCCAGTTGTCCACACGGTCTGTCAGCACGTGAGACATTGCTGTTACACTTAGATTGTGGATAGTGTAGTGTAGTATGTAGACATTGCAAAAAAATAATCTTTATTTTAAAACAAGTTTGACATCATACAGACTTGTGGCTTCTACAGGAGCCTTATCGCTTAACAATCTGATAGCTGGTTTGCTTGGCTCACAGTTTAAAACTCTAATAAGAATCTTCTGAAAAGTCAGTGGATAAAATGAAGGAGAAATATTCTTGCGGAGCCGCACTGTTGTGCATACTTTCCTCACACCTCAGCACACCCATCATGAAATACCCCCTGGCAGGCTCATGACTTCAACTTGAGTGTGTTGTTTTGTTCTAATCCAACGGTTGTCAGTGTGGGTCTATTGTTATCTCCACATCAAATGTGCATACATTTTCCGATGGACTCTAATTAGCCCGGGGAAATGGAAGAGCCGTTATTTGAGGGAACAATGCAGTAGACCCAGTCTAATTGCTGGGTGGACCACAGGGCTATGTGTTAGGTCCATTAGGGCCCCGTGTGTCACTGAAGCAGACCCTCTCTGACAGACAGGAAACCACGGGTGACGTCAGTAGGCTGCCTGCGCTCACAGGCTGGGCCGCCATGGTCCACCTGCAAGACTAACTGGTACTATGGGATAGCGGTGTCTATGTGTGTTTTACAGTATATGGGTGCATGTTTGTTTATTGGAACATACATTTACTCTTGACTGGTTTTATGTGAGTTTGGTTTTACACTTTGAGCCTACTGTAGGATTGAATGAGTTGAGTGAGATATAGAATCATGTCAATGTGTGTGTGTGTGTGGTAGAGAGAGACGTGCCAGCCACACGTGTTGACGTTCATACTACCACAAAACCATGTCTTTTGTAATGACGACGTAATCCTCAAAGTTAATATCATTACCAGACACAACTTTAAGATTATTCCCTGGACATTCTGCACTCCTTGAATTTAATTTAAAATGTCATTATTTTTTATATGTAGTAAAAGTTATCACATCGTTTGCCAAAAATATTTTCAAACCTCTTGTTTTGCGCCGGGTATTTCCACGCATAGTGAAGTAAGGTGAAAGCTCACATATGCGAGGCACTAATGTTTCACTCTCACTCAAGGAAAGCTAACAGCCTCTGCTAACACTCTGATATACCCTGATTATCTGCTTTCTTAGAGCCATTAAAACCTGTACATGGCATAATTTACCTAATATTTATATGGCTGTCAAAGGAATTTTGTGATGCTTGTGTGGTGTGGGATATTTATGTACTGTACATTGAAAATTAAATGAGTTGAAGGCATTCATTCCATCTAGTCTGACACCTAAGCAGAATTAGGATAGTTTTACCTTCGGCTGCTATTGAACTTTTCTTCCTTCTTATGTGCAGTGAAACATTTGATAATCACTTAATAATAAGTAAATAATAATATAATAATAATAAGTAAATAACAACGCAAGTAATGCAAATTCATAATGGGATTTTGGTGTTTATGCCTTTATTTTGTCTCTCTCTGCTCTCTCTGCTCAAATGTAAGTGCAACAGTTGCATTATTTGGCATTGTCCGCTTCGTTGCTGAAGACTAAATTGATGAAGTGTCAGAATCCTTTCTCTCTGCAGCAGTCAATCACTACGTATTGAAAGGCGCCAGTCAGTGTCATTGGAACATGATTAAAGGAGCCACAGCCTGCTAGCCGGAAAGCCCTCTGTGTGTGTGCATGTGCGTGTGTGTGTTTGTGTTCCTGTGTATGTGTACTGCTAGCCTGTTCAGTAGTAGGGTTCTGGGATGTAAACTGACCTGGGATCGATAACGGAGCCAAATCTGGCTTTCTACCGCTGGGTTCTAATCACTTAGATAGGCTGTCCACCTGCCTGTGGGTGAGTGTGTGATTGTTGTTGATTTAATGTACATGTGCATGTCATGAGAGTCTTTGTGCATTTAAGCGTGCGGGGGCTGTACCTTGCCCTGATCAATTAAAGTTCCAGCTGCTTTCTGTCAAGTAAACGAGCACCCCATCCACTCACTAATGATGATCTCTGATTCATGCAGTTACGATAGATTAAACGCTGGCTAGATGTAATCACGACTCGTACATGATCAATATCCTACCTGGCCTGCAGAGGTGAGTCAACCTCCAAGACACACTGCACTGCAACATGCAGCCAGTTTAGTTAGAAGGCTTTTGCTTGGTGCATGTCATTTCTATATTTACTTTTAATAACATAGCTCACACAAAGAAATCAAGGTGCTCTATGTTATTTATTATTATTTAATGATCTTAACACGGTTACTACTTTGACATATCCCATCAGGCATGAGCCAGGTTTGTTAGCCAAGGCCTGCCTCTCTTTTTCTCCGACTCGTGAGGAGTAGCAATGGTTAGCCTGGCCTGAAGCAGGTCAGACATGCCTTGAGACACCAAACGCTTGGTCGGACTACTTCATGGTCAGCGAGGATACATTAAATATTTAGACTGCAATTCCTAACTGCTTCCCAGTCGTCATTAATCCTGTGTGTATTTTTAGACCAAAGCTGTAGCTAATTTACTACACTGCATTACAGATATTGTCTGTTTCACCTTTTGATCAGCTCTCTCTCTCTCTCTCTCTCCCTCTCTCTCTCTTTCTCTCTCTAATATATATATATATACAAATATATACAGTCATTCTTATTTCATCATATTTTAGTGTTCTTCAAGAGGTCAAGAGGCAGTCCCTTAGAAGCCGTTAGGTTAAAGGTCAAACAGAATAAAAATAGTAAACTCAGTAGCTGGCTTGACTTGGTTATATTTAAGGAATCACAGGCTGTTCCGAGATCAGATGATGTGTTTGTTTTTTAGTTTGGAGTTAAAGGTTGGTCAGTTTGGGGCAAAAACATATTTTGGTACATTTTTTAGTTTAAAAGAATTGGCATTTAAGGAAATATTTATGTTGAGCTCAGTTGTTAATGTTAATTTCCAAGATGCTGATTTAAATGCTTTCACGTGTTCTCTCAAACCACTTGAAGATGTAACACAGGCCCAGTTCAAATTAATCTCTCTTAGTCCTGTCTTTCTCCAGTCTGTGACATCCCAAACATGTACACAACACACTCACCAAACTAAGTAACATTGGTCAACCGAGAATGCCAAAGTTCTCTTGTTGTTTGTTCACATACATGATAGAATACATATTGTACACACAGATGAACACATTGCTCATCAAAGCCTTTCAGAGCCTCTCACAGCTTGGTGTGTTTACTGACTCTCCATTACTACGCTCATCTCAGTTCTGGTGTGATGTGAAAGGCCACAGGCCTCAACACAGACAACCACATCTATATGACAGCAGGGGTAAGATGGAGCCTCTCTGCCTCCTTCCACATACTGTATGTATATCAGTGTGCACATGCTTGTATGTGTGTGTGTGCACATTGGTATGCACATGTGACTGAACCTTTGCCCCCTAATCCTGCCTGTCCTCTATTATAAAACATCTGCTTCTCTCGACTCGCTCACTGCAGTATTACCCCATGTCTCTTGAAACACAACAGGGATGTTTAAACCCACCACATCTCCCCTAACTGCCATTTTAGTGCAGACAAGTGTGTTTATTTAACACATTTGTTTGACAGTTGGAATGGAGACACCACTATGGCAAGTGATATTACCCAGCCTGAAGGAAGCTATAGGAGTACAGTAGTATTTATAGTTTCTTTCCAAGAGTAGTGGCAGACCACCCATTTTCTGTTTGGCGCTGCTCGTACAGTACATAACCGTGGATTCCAGAAGAAGTCGGAGGAAGACCCGGGCATGTGACTCCTGGGAACAAATAGAGGCATTAGGGATGCGGGGTCATTCTACCCTCCATCTACATCCGTCATGTGTTTGCGCGCTGTGTTTTGTTAGAAGAGGGGTATAAAACGAGCGAGGGGGAGACACGGTTTGCGTCAGAGCACTCTGAGAACAATACCGCGGACAGGAGACATGGGACATGCAGCAAGGTCATTGTGTTTTGCCACAGGACAAGCACAGCGCAGGACATGACAAGACATTTAGGAATTCACTAGTTATTACCATGAATGCAACTTGTGTCAATGCACGTGATGTGGATGGTAGTGTTTGTTTTGTCTAAGTTTTTGTGCCGTAAGAGATAGGGTTACTTCTCTAACACAATGGCAGAAACCAGTCCCATTCTATGAATGTACATTTTGTTCCTTGGATTTCTGGATGAAACTAATAGATATTCATCAAATATGCCATTCTCAGATGTTCAAAGATAATCGCAGACGTTCTCAGTTCGCACATGTCATACCTGTTTTAGTCACTAGAGTGTGCTGTCCGCTAGTTGGAGAGCGCTTGATGATAGTGGATGTAAGAGTTGATGGTTTAACATCTGAAAGACAACCTGTCGATCTACAGTACATGTTTCACCACCTGTTTTCACTCTGTTTTCACTGTTTTTCCTACAGTAGGTGTTACTCGCTTGTACAATATGCTGTTTTTATTATTGCTATATTAGTTCTGATGAATTTTGTTTGTATTCATGTTATGTTTAATCAGAGAATACTCCAGTAAAAAAAAAAAAGAATACGCCTGGGAGATTAAAATTAGATTGTGATAAGGATTTGACTAAATATCTCAAATGAACAGTATGTTGAGTCAAACAGTGGCATTAACTGGAAGTCCGCACCAATGGTTGTCTTGCATCAACCCAAACACAGAAAAGGCTCAAACCGCTGCCTTGTGATGTCACACAGCCCTCATGAATATTTATTGGCAGTGAGGGAAGGGGCGTCGGTGTGGAAGGAGTAGGGTATACTCCCGTGTGAGTTCCCTACCCCCAACCCATCCCCACGGAGAGCTATTTATAGCCTCTGTGACGTCTGTGGTCATCACGACTCACACGAGGGGAATGGAGGTGTGTGTGTGTGTGTGTGTGTGTGTGTGTGTGTTTGTTTGGAGTGTCATCGGTGAGGCAAGCCCTGTCAGTGTAGCCCCTCCCCGTTTTTTGCAGGCAGTGATCAATGACTCTGTGTTGTCTCTCTCGCTCTCTCTCGCTCTCTCTCTCTCTCTCTCTCTCTCTCTCTCTCTCTCTCTCTCTCTCTCTCTCTCTCTCTCTCTCTCTCTCTCTCTCTGCAGCCCTGCAGCTTTGTTCTGCATTGATTACATAACAGCCATCTTTCATTTATCAGGCCGTGTGCTATTACTGGACTGCTAGAGGCTGGCCGAGCTAAAAATAGACGCTGCAGTAAGGACCTGTGTTCAAGATGAGCATTCCATGAAATCACTGGCCATAATCAGTCCTACTGAATGGTCTAGAAAATAGTATAGTGAAGCATGTTGTGAGAAAGGTGGCCTTGTGGTCACTGGATGGATTTAAAAGGATAACAAAAAGCTTTGATTGTACTGTAACCAATGAGTATCTATTGGCTGTCACTGGGCAAAAAGCGTGATGGGGTAGATATGGAGGGTATTGGTGGATAGATATCAAGTGACGAAGCAGAGGTATCAGCTCTGACATCACTGGCTGGAAGTCAATTGGAATGAAGTGTGTGTGTGTGTGTGCGTGTGCGTGTGTGTGTGTGTGTGTGTGTGCATGCCAATATTCTTTGGGATTACTTGGGAATTTCAGCCTTTGGTATTAAAGGTGGTCTGTTTCTTCCTCGCGGATGGCTGATGCTTGCTTGTGCTTCTATGAGCCCTGAGTTACCTTGTATGCTGTCAGCTTGTTCATCAACCTTACTGTGAGGTTGTTAACAATGGGATGTTTCCTTTATGAATGTACATGCTGCATTAACAATACAGTTTATTGAATGCTAATGTATTAATGTGATGTGAGCATTTTAATTCTTTTAATAAAGTATGTTTGCTATGTTTAAATATAATAAATAAATACATCTCTTTCTCTCTAGTTTTGATGTGGAAAATGGACTCTCAGTGGGGCGTAGTCCCCTGGACTCTCAAACCAGCCCCAGTTCTGGCCTGGTTCTGCAGGCCAACTTCCCCCATAGCCAGCGGCGCGAGTCCTTCCTGTACCGCTCAGACTCGGACTTTGACCTGTCGCCCAAGGCGATGTCCCGCAACTCATCCACAGCCAGTGACTTGTGAGTGTCCTGACACCTTACACGGCCTTAATATGAATTAACACAGGCAAAGACAACAGTAAGAAAAAGCCTTCGTTAAACATTTACTTTGTGGCTTATTAGATTTGTGTCATTAGTTGTTTCATCTGTTTAATAATAATAATAGTAATAATAATAACAGTAGTATTGGACAGTATGTACCCACCAGAGTCCCCTGCTAAATAAGTTGAATTGAGAAGTTAAAAAACTGTTTAATTGACGTTACATTAGACACATCCTTGCATGTTTATCAGAATATCTCGTCTGAATACCCTTTTTAAAATGTGCTTCTGATGGGCGTGGCCTTCAACAGGACATGTAAAGGGCAGAGCAGAGCTGCAGTCACATCGCTCAAATCGCTGCCATTTTTTAAATACTGAGATCAAAATACCAGAACGCTCTCAGACGCATGCCTCACAATCCCTGGAATATTAAATACATCTGTAAAGAATAGTCTCTATGAAGCCAGCTGTGTAACCTTTATTATGGCCTATATCTATGGAGCCTTGGTCACCAATCGCTGTTGCTCCTCTGTTTTCCCAAGGGAGGAAGGGTTGAAGCACTGGGAAGTCAGTTGGCTGCCTCGGTGAGAGAGCGTGTGGAGACTGCTGTGGTTTAGATGACCAGAGTCCTCACACACACACACACACAGCACACAATGTATCTAGCTGCCTTAACAACACATCCTGCGCCAACACCCTCACCCGCAACGTCAACACCCCGTTACCTAGATGCACAGCCTGCCTGTGTCCAGCTGCTGCCCTCTAATGCATCACAGTGCCCACTGCCTGCAGTCCTGTGGGGAGCTGGTTCCACATTGCATGCGTGACCAGCTCTTCGTAGAGCCCCTCCAGCCCTGCATGTGTGCCACAACTTTCCCCTACAATGCTCTGCTCTCCTCTCTTCTGGCTAGCGTGTTCTCTAACGGTGAACAACACTGGGCGCCACACTGTTAACAGCTGCCTTCCAGAACCAAACAGGCTGCCCAAACGGCTGTTTAACAACCTGTCTGTTTCTTGTCCGTCTGTGGTTGTCTGTTAGGCATGGAGAAGACATGATTGTGACCCCGTTTGCTCAGGTTAGTATATCAACCTCATGTTTTATGTGTTTAAGGTGTAGGGCTTATTGGCTGTATTCACTGCTTTAAGGTACAGTAAGCGATTGTTAGCTAATACTTTGAATTCACCAAATATCACCAAACAGCTTGCTAATTGACCGTTCCCTGTCCATGCTGAAATAATAAGCAGGTACGTCTGCACAGCCCTGGCTCCATGAATAGGAACATAAACAAAGTGCTGCAGGCCACACATAACAACAATACCCTAGCCATTGCAATGTGTTTCTAATGTGTGAGGGGAAGCACGCTATAGCATTGAAGGGAGAGGCCTTGTTTTTGATCTAGTTCAAATATCAACACGCTCCCTCCAGAATGACTATATTTAACAGCCCAAATGTATTCTCCCAATGAAAGAGACGTCAACATGACTTGGTTACATGCTTACATTATGCGAGCACTGTATTCTGGCTAATGCTAAACCACATAGTCTCACAAATGGCTACATGGTGGTTTGTTCTAGGTTTGAGAGCTGCACATATCTGTTGTAGTGTGCAACTTTATGTATGTACAGTACCACATGTACAGTATGCGCTTGTGTACTGCATGCACACAGTCACACGCACGCCTAAAAACGCACGCGTCTTCCTCATCTTCATCATTCTTCATCGTGTCCCGGTGACGTCGTCTGCGCTCTAGCAATGACCTCAGCAGCCCAGACTAACCAAAGCCCACTGACAGCCCAGCGTGTTGCCTTGAGGGTTAAGGTTACAGTATGCACCACAGCTCACTCCGCGGGAATGCAGCTGACCAACTGACACCCTAAGCATGGCATCGCAGAGCGAGGACTCGCGTCAACTCTGCAGGGTTGTAAGAAACTCTATAGCACCCGCGCTCTTCCATTAGCGACTGTGAAAGTAGAGAAAGTGATGATGTGCTGCTGGCGTCTAGTGTCCTGTGTGTAGGGCGCACACACACGCATACAGACACACGCACACATGCACACACGCACGCACACACACACACACTGTCCATGTGTTGTGCTTCATTTAAATTAGGCTTTTAAAGGTATAGTCAGCTATTGCAAGCTAATTGTAAGATAGCATATTTAGTCAACTTCACCAAATATTTTTCCTCGCATGTCGCTAACTTACTGTGTGTGTTGAAAAAATGAGCTGGTACTTCTACACAGCCCTGGCTCCATAAACACGAACAACAAAGCCGTAGTACTACGTTGTGCTGCTCAGTGCGTTTCAATATGTAGGGTGCTGCCGCATGGAGCACAGAGGACATTGTTTTGATTTAAACTCGAATTTAGCAAACATTCTCGAGAATGACTAACCCTGCCTTTGATCTGTGCGCCTCTAAAAGGAGACATTAACTCCTTAAACTGCTTATAAAGTAGAGTGAACCATCTATTCCTCAGCACTATACCGGCTCCACCAACCTCTCTTTCTCTGTGTGTGTTTGTAGGTACTTGCAAGCCTACGAACAGTGCGGAGTAACTTTGCTGCTTTAACACACCTGCAAGATCGCGTGAGCAAGTAAGAATGTTGAAGCTGCATTGTTAAACGAGCAGCTAGCCTAGCAGCTAAGCTGACGTAGCTGGCTTGTTTGTGGTGTTGCTGACAACCTATCTGCCTCCCTCTGCAGACGGCCGCCTGGTGGTAACCAGCCCCCCGTATCTAAACCATGCCTCTCAGGTAACTAACTATGGGTAGTCTTTTTGAATAAGGCACACAGTACAACGCGCCAAGGTTTACGATGCTATCATTGTTGTTTAACAACGGCCATTGTGCGATTGCACTAGCATTCCTCTTGCGATGTGATCATTTGACCATATAAGGACATGCCCTTGCATTAGTAACAGCTTTGTTCACTTGAGGATGTAACATTAAGTAGCACAAATGTAAACGTGCAGAGGTTAGATGTTGACCTCTGACCTCTGACCCCTTCCCCTGGACGCCCCTGCCTTCCCAGAGGAGCCCTACCAGAAGCTGGCGGTGGAGACGCTGGAGGAACTGGACTGGTGCCTGGACCAGCTGGAGACCCTGCAGACCAGACACTCGGTCAGCGAGATGGCCTCCACCAAGGTGAGACATCCTTGCTATTACTTATTCACCTGACCTCCTTCATTGATGTGCTAATACACTGTAATGGTACTTGCTAGCATTGAGCTGTGCAGCATTTGAAAGAGTTCCCACACTCTGATAAGGATAGTTGATGCAATGTATTCCTTAATATTATGTATGTAATGTTATGTAAGTGGTGACTCCAGGGCAAAAATAATACATTGTTTCAATGTCGGAGGGCAGGGCTCTTGTGACGAAGTTAATTTGCAAGACAGATGTATTGGGTCACACAAGTGTATGCAATTTGGGAGTATATTCTACTCTTATACTGTACCTACTGTATATAGCATACTACTTTTTCAACAGTAATTGTATATCTTTTAAATGTATATTATTGTAAAATAATATTATAGTTGTAAGGGGGCCAACATGTTTAGTGTGACACTGGCACATTATTCCCTCTATGTGTAGACTGTTGTTTTCAGCTGAATGCAGCACACTCAACAACATGCACATAAGGCAGCAGTTTGTTTGGAAAATAGAAAGTACGTCAGTAGACTGAAAATATCATACACTGATATTTCTTTTGGAAATCTAAATGTACATCTTATATTTAATGTACAATAATAAATAGGCTACCTCAGTGGTGCTCAGTGAAACATCATGGTCAATTTTATATATATATATCATTTTCAGATCATATTTCTTATCTACCTTTAAGAACTAACTGTCCTAAAGCTCGTAAAACGGCATCAGGATGTCTTTTTCAGTGGAACAGTTAGTGCATATTCTATCGGCCATCTCCATTACCTTAATGAAGCCGCCCATATACTCACATGCATACAATACATGCTTGCACATCCGAAATAAAGGAACTGTAGAAACAAAGGCTTTTCCTTAATGGGACGTACGTGTACAAGCCCTACACCGCCTGTCCTCAAGCGCTTGAGAGATAGAAAATAAACCTGCACATTTACTTGACAACCAATCAGATCTCTCCCTTCCACCCAGCCCCTCGAGCAGGACAGGTCTGATTGGACAGGGTGGGGGTAAGCAACTGCATAGGAGACACACACGGGAAGAGGGGAGGTGGTGGTTGAGGGATTGCTCACACACATTCCACACCACACACTGTGTATCTCTCCCCTCCCCTCTCTCTCTGTCTCTCTCTCTCTGTCTCTCTCTCTCTCTGTCTCTCTCTCTCTGTCTCTCTCTCTCTCTCTGTCTATCTGTCTCTCTCTCTCTGTCTCTCTCTCTCTCTGTCTCTCTCTCTCTGTCTCTCTCTCTCTGGTGTTTACGTGGTGCTGTGGGTGTGTGACAGTGGTGATCAGAGCCCCCTCTGTGCCCATCTCCACCGCTGCCTGGGGTCCCAGGGACACCGTGGAGTGCCCGGCATGCAGCGTCCGTTTGCAGCGGTAGCGAGCGTAGAGTGTAGGGTGGGACTGCTGAGTCAGCATGTGTGGATCCACATGCCCATGCCGCGGGTGTTAATGTGCCCGTGTTTACGCCAGCCGATGGGATCGGCCGCTAGGTGTGGCAGGAGCAGTGATGTGTTTCATGGGCCCGCCAGCCTCTGGACGCCAGCCGCCGACTCAGGGCAGAGACGGTAGTGTCTGCTTAGTTGCCGTTGGCACGTGTCTTTGAAGTAGATGGATTATTACATTGTCGTCTCCTCCTCTCCTCTCCCCTCCTCCTCCTCTCCTCTCCTCCACATGTGCTCTACAAGCTGTTCCATCACCAGTGAGGTGTATTCCAGCCCTACCCCCCATGATAACAGAGACCATGTAGAGGTTGAGAGGTTGTGGTAGTAGTGTAGAGATGCATTACCATGGCAACTCCAAGCCTCAAGGCTGTGTCTGTTGGTTAGACTGATTCCCATGCAGAGAATGACGCTTTTTACGTAGTAACTGCAATAATAAAAATGTTGACATTTCACCTGCAATGTCATATGCAAGATGTGATATACATTTATGTAACCCGTATTCAAAATACACTAAGGCCCGGGATGGTCTAGCCCCCTTAGTTCTGGCCAGGGCATCCCTAGTTCAATTTGAAATCGCAGGTGGGTTCATTTATTTCACCTTCTTGGTCATGTCTATAACTGTTAGAGCACAGAAAGAGCAGAGCGTGTGGCAGAGCCCTTCTCAGGTCCGATTTTGTAGACCGCATCACAATATTTAGCCCAACACCATTCATTTAATATGGTACGCAACTTACTAAAATGTACTTGTGTAACACGTAAAATTAGCTTTGCTTAATTTTTGCTTTCGTATTGCCAGTGTTGCTTCTGATCAAGCCCTGACTTTTTTATTTATTTTTTTTGTGTTTTCCACATTATTAATCTTACCTGTACCGATTATAATTGTCTGTAAAAAAAAAAAAACTCTTTCTGGTTGCTGTGACTTTCTCATTCATTGTTCTACTCCTTAAACAGCCAGCCATGCAGTTTTTGTGCATTGCGTATCAACCAAACTTAAACCTATATTGTCTAGCAGGGGAAAGTAAATAGATGAATTTTCATGTTATATGTGATAGGCCTAAGCAAACCGCATATATGGACATAGTTTTACAAAGGCCTAATAAAAGGCAATTTGTGCATCTAAATTAAAACTTTATGGTCTTTAAAGAGACATGTCCTTATATGTGGCTTAAACCTAAAGATCACTTGTGGCCTGAACCTTAGTCAAAAGGTCACTTTGTGCACAGTTACAGTTAGGACAAGACAATCTTCCCCTGGCATTAGAGACAGGCAGGCTAAATGGAGTTCAAGATGAGAGGAAGAGATTGAGGAGGAGATGTACTGTGTTTTTGCGATGCACTGTGTTCTTTGTGGTTATAGCAATTTCAGTGAGCTCATCCTGAAGGCTTTGTGATGTGTGGAATGCTGGAACGCCTATCAATGCATTTGCTGTTGCTCAATATATTGTAAAGCCTGGTTACGGAAATTGTTTTTAAAAATGTTTTAATATTTATATTTTTTTCTAGAACATATTTCACAGTGACACTGTATTTACTTTATTTGATGCTTCTGTAAACATCTATGCAGTTAATTATTTAGCAATAGTGTGTCTCATAAGCCATTTGTTTTGTTATGTCACACTGTCAGAGGTACTGGTATTTGTGGTGAATGGTTGGTATCGATGTGGTGAATGGTTGGTATCGATGTCTGTGTTTGGGCTACCATGGTGTTACCTACAGTAGCATTTCACCAGCCTCCAGTACAGTACAGCGTAACCTTAACTTTGTGTGCGGTTCTCGTTGTGTGCCCACCCAGTTCAAGAGGATGCTGAACAGAGAGTTGACCCAGCTGTCTGAGACCAGCCGCTCAGGAAACCAAGTGTCCGAGTTCATCGCCAGCACTTTTCTCGGTGAGTCGCATGCCTGTGCGGCTCAATAAGCAATGTCCACGGTGATATTTACACATTAGCATCATGTTAGACTGCATTTGATTTCAAACTTTGTTATCTCCTGCTGTTACATTTACAGTTACACACCATATTGCCTGCTTGAGGGACATGTGGTTGCCTTCTTCTTCAAATGTGTTCTGTGTGGCTGGGCAGTGTGTCTGACACTGGCTGTTGGCTATATGAGAGATGCATCACGCGTCACTACGGGGTGTGTCCAGCATGCCGCAGGGTTGTGAATGGGCACGGCCAATAGAAAGGAGGCTCTCGGAGTGAAGATGCTGTTCAAAGAAAGGATGACGGGAGAAAGGGGGGCTGCTGTAGAGGAGGAGGGGCAGGAGGGGTCTTTGAAGTAGATGGATTATTACATTGTCGTCTCCTCCTCTCCTCTCCCCTCCTCCTCCTCTCCTCTCCTCCACATGTGCTCTACAAGCTGTTCCATCACCAGTGAGGTGTATTCCAGCCCTACCCCCCATGATAACAGAGACCATGTAGAGGTTGAGAGGTTGTGGTAGTAGTGTAGAGATGCATTACCATGGCAACTCCAAGCCTCAAGGCTGTGTCTGTTGGTTAGACTGATTCCCATGCAGAGAATGACGCTTTTTACGTAGTAACTGCAATAATAAAAATGTTGACATTTCACCTGCAATGTCATATGCAAGATGTGATATACATTTATGTAACCCGTATTCAAAATACACTAAGGCCCGGGATGGTCTAGCCCCCTTAGTTCTGGCCAGGGCATCCCTAGTTCAATTTGAAATCGCAGGTGGGTTCATTTATTTCACCTTCTTGGTCATGTCTATAACTGTTAGAGCACAGAAAGAGCAGAGCGTGTGGCAGAGCCCTTCTCAGGTCCGATTTTGTAGACCGCATCACAATATTTAGCCCAACACCATTCATTTAATATGGTACGCAACTTACTAAAATGTACTTGTGTAACACGTAAAATTAGCTTTGCTTAATTTTTGCTTTCGTATTGCCAGTGTTGCTTCTGATCAAGCCCTGACTTTTTTATTTATTTTTTTTGTGTTTTCCACATTATTAATCTTACCTGTACCGATTATAATTGTCTGTAAAAAAAAAAAAACTCTTTCTGGTTGCTGTGACTTTCTCATTCATTGTTCTACTCCTTAAACAGCCAGCCATGCAGTTTTTGTGCATTGCGTATCAACCAAACTTAAACCTATATTGTCTAGCAGGGGAAAGTAAATAGATGAATTTTCATGTTATATGTGATAGGCCTAAGCAAACCGCATATATGGACATAGTTTTACAAAGGCCTAATAAAAGGCAATTTGTGCATCTAAATTAAAACTTTATGGTCTTTAAAGAGACATGTCCTTATATGTGGCTTAAACCTAAAGATCACTTGTGGCCTGAACCTTAGTCAAAAGGTCACTTTGTGCACAGTTACAGTTAGGACAAGACAATCTTCCCCTGGCATTAGAGACAGGCAGGCTAAATGGAGTTCAAGATGAGAGGAAGAGATTGAGGAGGAGATGTACTGTGTTTTTGCGATGCACTGTGTTCTTTGTGGTTATAGCAATTTCAGTGAGCTCATCCTGAAGGCTTTGTGATGTGTGGAATGCTGGAACGCCTATCAATGCATTTGCTGTTGCTCAATATATTGTAAAGCCTGGTTACGGAAATTGTTTTTAAAAATGTTTTAATATTTATATTTTTTTCTAGAACATATTTCACAGTGACACTGTATTTACTTTATTTGATGCTTCTGTAAACATCTATGCAGTTAATTATTTAGCAATAGTGTGTCTCATAAGCCATTTGTT
Source organism: Forbesichthys papilliferus (assembly GCA_025399855.1). Classification (NCBI taxonomy): domain Eukaryota; kingdom Metazoa; phylum Chordata; class Actinopteri; order Percopsiformes; family Amblyopsidae; genus Forbesichthys; species Forbesichthys papilliferus. The sequence goes on along the minus strand of JAODOY010010319.1, from coordinate 24,408 downwards.
TTGTTATGTCACACTGTCAGAGGTACTGGTATTTGTGGTGAATGGTTGGTATCGATGTGGTGAATGGTTGGTATCGATGTCTGTGTTTGGGCTACCATGGTGTTACCTACAGTAGCATTTCACCAGCCTCCAGTACAGTACAGCGTAACCTTAACTTTGTGTGCGGTTCTCGTTGTGTGCCCACCCAGTTCAAGAGGATGCTGAACAGAGAGTTGACCCAGCTGTCTGAGACCAGCCGCTCAGGAAACCAAGTGTCCGAGTTCATCGCCAGCACTTTTCTCGGTGAGTCGCATGCCTGTGCGGCTCAATAAGCAATGTCCACGGTGATATTTACACATTAGCATCATGTTAGACTGCATTTGATTTCAAACTTTGTTATCTCCTGCTGTTACATTTACAGTTACACACCATATTGCCTGCTTGAGGGACATGTGGTTGCCTTCTTCTTCAAATGTGTTCTGTGTGGCTGGGCAGTGTGTCTGACACTGGCTGTTGGCTATATGAGAGATGCATCACGCGTCACTACGGGGTGTGTCCAGCATGCCGCAGGGTTGTGAATGGGCACGGCCAATAGAAAGGAGGCTCTCGGAGTGAAGATGCTGTTCAAAGAAAGGATGACGGGAGAAAGGGGGGCTGCTGTAGAGGAGGAGGGGCAGCATGCGGAGGGGTAGAACTCCAGTGCTTGAAAGGAGCCAGAGAAGAGGCACGTAAAGGAAAGGGAGGCGAACGGTGAAGACAGGAGATGAGGAGATAAGGCGGAGGATTAGTAAGGGAAGGAGGCGCAACACAGACAGCATTCCCAGACACATTGTCCGGCGTTGCCACGGTAACGCGGTAATATTATTAGACGCGGTGTTGCGTCAGTGAGGGGGGATCGTTCTTGAGCAGACCTGCCATCGGAATGGAGGTCAGACGGGGTTCTCGACACGACACAACCTTGGCTGTGAATGAAGCCCGCCCCGCCTGGACATGAGTAGCATGACTCTGAGTCTGAGGAAGAGGAGACACCCTGAGCGAGGTGAGCCTCCATTCACGGCCAGCGTCAGCCGTCAGCCGAGTGGGTCGTGGTTGCTGCTGCTGCTGTTGCTGTTGTTGTTGTTGTGAGCTGACAGGGAAACGTGCTCTCGGATCAGAGCGTTACTCGTGAGGTGCCACTTCATTGTTACTGGTTGGTATAGTGTCGGCGTGATCCATTCATCGGTTTTTGCTACATATTTGACTGCACTCACTGTAGAGAGGGGCTTGCCATTTGTTTCACAGGCAGAGTCTGGATCAGAAGTCTTTCGTTTATTTATTACGTCAGCTAGATGTATGGGAGAACACACTGGTTTCACATCAGCTCAGTTCACGGTTAATAAGATCATGTAGCGCAACATAAACCAGTGATGATGATGGCCAGTCACAGTATTGTAATAGTGGTAATGCTTGTAGTGGCTGTCATTGAGGCAGTGGTTGTAGGTTGGTATGAGTGATGGCGTCAGACAGCAGTACGTCCAGTAGTAGCGTAGTAAATGTAGCAGTGGGAATACTGGATAAGTCTGTAGGCACATTTCCCATATCACTCTGAGACAGGCCAGAAGCACGTATAATCATGCATGCAAATGAGCTCTTACCATGAAGCCTGCGAGCAGTCTGACCCTGCATTTGTTTGGATTCATATGACATCAATGTGTCAATCATTCATATGATCTTACATTAACAGTCCTTGTGTGTGTGTGTGTGTGTGTGTGTGTGCGTGTGTTTGCGTGTGTTTGTGTTTGTGTGTGTGTGCGTGTGTGTGCGGGCGGGTGGTCACAGAGAAGCAGCATGATGTGGAGATCATGTCTCCACCTCCCAAGGAGAAGGAGAAGAAGAGGAGACCCATGTCCCAGATCATCGGGGTGAAGAAGCCCACCACCAACCCCAGCTTGGCCCCGAGCTGCATCCCCCGCTTTGGTGTCTGCACCCCCCATGAGAGCCTGTTGGCCAAGGTGGACGCCAACACACACACACACATACTGATAATGCACACAACATAAGTACTATACAGTGTTACACTATAGCGCTATACGGTGTTACACTATAGTACTATACGGGGTTACACTATAGCGCTATACGGTGTTACACTATAGTACTATACGGTGTTACACTATAGCGCTATACGGTGTTACACT